>JABUQX010133400.1:0-28511 GCA_015478945.1 Trachelipus rathkii | reverse complement strand
GAGAGAGAGAGAGAAAGGAGAAAGATAAGACGTGAGAAATGATGAAAGAAGGATAGAGTATAGTAGGAGACCCCTTGGTATTCCTTTTTAGTTTTATAAAAAAATTATTTTAAAATTATACATAAATAATAAATGAATCCTACGTTCAAAACATTCCATTTTGTTTTATTTCGTGTAGTAAAGTAAATAAATTTTAAAAAGTATTTGTGCCCTTCTGTTTCTATTAGCGCAAATTTAGGCCAAATTGATTTTTTTTACATTTTTCCCACTTTTACTAATTTTCATACGCTGATTCCACAAATGTCGGTTTCCTGGTACGAGTCTTAGTTTTCGAGATATCTTGCGGCGCTAATGTAAAATTTCACACACATACACACACACACACACACACACACACACACACACACACACAACACACCACACACACACACACACACACACACACACACACACACACACCAACACCCACACACACACCTACACCACACACACACACCATATATTATATATATTATATTTAAATAATATAAATATATATAATTTATATATATAGTAAATAGTGATTAATTATATTATATATATAAATAGATAAGTAAAAGAAGAGATAGTATATGATATATAGTAATATGTAAGAATTAGATAGAGTATGAATAGTGATATATATAGTAATAATTAGATAGAGAATATACTATTTATATATATATTAACTTTTTAAAGTAAACACTAATCAGGGCCCTAAATTAGCAAATTTTTGCAGCGATACGAGAGAGAAAGAGAGAAGAGAGGAAATGAAAAGGACTTAGAGTAAAGATAGAAGAAATCTTAGCATAGTTAAACGTGTAAGAAACAATTCGTAAAGAAGAATATCAGATGTTAACACTCCTACAAACTTCTAAATTAAAACCGAATTAAAACTACTTGCTTTTAACATCAAATAGTAGTCTTATTCTCTACAAACAACGTCGATATTGTAGAGAATAATATCTATTTATTGGTTATATAGGAATCTAACCCATATGAAATTTTTTTTAGTTTTTGAAATACCAGCTGAACTGAGAATCATTAATTATGAGTATTGACCCAGTTAAAAACTGATAAAATACGCAGTTAATATATGTCTTTTGTTAAGAGAAAATTGTGGAGCTCAAAAATTGGAAAAATTATAACTTTTTGCTACATATATTCTGCATAAACCCCGTATTTTAAATACATTGAATATAAATTCGATCATAATCTGTACCTCTCTTTACCTCTACTTTTTCCTGTAAAGTCTAGATAAACATAATAAATATGCTATAAATAATACCCATCATTTATAAGAGTACGCTTTAAATTACAATAAATATCACACACATTTTAATGATATAATCTGATTATTTTATTGAAATAAAAATGAATAAACTGCTCGAAATTGTATAAGATAAGTATTAAAATAAAATACAAATAATAATATTATTATAATATACGGTATATGTAATAATAATTCTCTCAGGATTACTTAATAAATTGATAAATAAATAATATAATCAAGATTATATATACGAGATATATAAATCGAGGTATATATTTGAAATAAAAAATATCTATACAGTATATATTTTAGACACTATATATTATATTTAAAATTACGGATATAGTAAAAATAAAATAAATTGATTCTAATTAATGGGAATGTTATAATATGTGGTCTATTTATAGCCACTTATATTCCCTCTTAAGTTGATGTAAAAATATTAATTATATGTAAAATATCGATATATAATTTTTTATTCATTAATATATATCTAGGCGCCGGGTTTTCGACGGGGTGGGGGAAGCACAAGAGGCCCGTTGCCCTCTCCCCTTAACAACAAAAAATAAAAGGCAAGACGTGAACTCGATAAACTCAAGTTTTAATCAATCTTGCAAATGTTTAGCCTATTTGTAGCCATAGGACTTCAACCTATCCCTCCCACATCACCCTGTTTCCCTCTCCCCCCCCCCCCCCCCCCCCCCCCCCCCCCTATACACCACAGCCACACCCGCTCAACCTTTCTCACACCCTCTACTCCCATCCCCTCACTCCTCTCATTTCTCCCCTCTGCGACAACAACCCTACTTCTCTCCTCGGCCATCATTGCATCTGGAGATTTCTCTCTCGATCTTGGTTGCCTCACTCAAAGACATGTAATGATTATAATGCTGTTTGCACTCCATAACACTGGGTGTATAGTCATCAGTTACCTAGAGAAAGGTAACCCACTGCGCTCACAATAAAGAACCCCACTAGTGTGATATGTTTTCTATATTTGTCATAATATCTGTATGAATAAGATATGTTTGACAAAAGGCACTACCTCATACACTGAGAATCAGATCGATTAAGACACTTTTAACCTTCCTCCCAAATTATGACGAGTGCCTTGAAGTGTTACTCATAAGTTAGAGTTTATATCCTCCCTTTTGTCACTAATATATATATATGTTATGTGTATACTCTATAATATATAGAAAAATAATTTTTCTTAAAAAAAAATAATAAAAAATAGATACATACATACTCTGTTAATAAGTAATATTATAATTATTCTATTAGTATTTAGTTTGTTAGTAATTCAATATTATATAATTATATATTTAGTAAATAAATACTTAAATATCAGTTTTAATATATATTAATATTTAATATATTAATATATATTAATATTAATATTATATATATTAATATATATATATATATATAATATATATTAATAATTAATATATTATATAATATATATATTAATATTAATATTATATATATTATTTAAGATATATAGTATATGAAGAGTGAAAGAGTTATAGTTCGTAAAGATTTGAACAGATTTGAAATATTAATATTTGTTTTTATATGTTCACAAATGTGAATAATTAATATTTGATGCGAATAAATAATTTAATATTCTGATTGGAGATATATTGTATCAAGTCTGATATGATTAAAATTATTTTATAAAAGTCTTATTACCTAATGGGTTATATAGTCTATAGATAAGTAGGAATTTCATATGATATGAAGACATTGACTTTTACCGATAATAAATTAATAATAAATAATTACGAAAATCTATTATTTATATTATTTTATATACTTCCGCCCTGTTGATAAAATTCACTAAAATGTGGAGGTAAAAAGAACTTATTTAAATTACCTGTTAATATACTATATATATAGTATTATATATATATTATAATATATATTATATTATATATATTATTATTTTAATAATATCCATATAAATAATTTAGTAATTTTTCAATAAGTAATTTAATTATTATATATATATGCTAAGTTTTCTTATCAATATAATTCTTAATACTTCTTATTTATACTAAATATATAAATTATATAGCTAATACTTTAAATATTTTTAGTAGAATATAAGTTTATATGTGTGTTTTCACTCATTAATATAAACTTTAGATTGACTACTATTTATCTTTTTAATTTTTGTTATATATAATATATATATTATTTATTTATATATTAAAGTCTATCATTGAATGTTTTAGCCAAAGGCTTTTTAAGGATGATGTCTCAAGGTAGAATTTTTTATAGGTTGTGATATATATATATATATATATATATTAGGATATTATATAATATAATAAATATAAAATATAATAATATTATTTTATAGTAGGAATATATAAATTATAATATAATATAATGGATAATAAAAATATACACAGTATAATTATAATATTTGACGCTGACGTCTTCAGTCTTTCGCAATTGTTTTTCTGAATTTCTATCGAGCCGCACTTGAATTACATTGGAGAATAAGAATATAACTTATTCTAATATAATATATATTAATTATCTATAATATCTTAGGAATAAGTGGAAATATTATAATATAAATAAATATGTACTTTAGTATTATTTTAATATGTATAATTTTATTATATATATGGAATTTTATCTTTATTTTACAAGTTTTAAATGTAGTTTATATCTTTGAAAGTGCATAAACATACCAAGGATTTTAATGGTTCAAGAACCAGTTTACTGAGTATCTATATATATATATATATATATATAATATATACTTATAATTTATATAATATATATATATATAATATAATATAATATATATATATTATTATATAATATATATAATTTATATTATATATATATAATATAATATATATATATATATATAATATAATATATAAAATTAATATATATATTAATATATATAATATAATAATATATATATTAATATATATATTAATATATATATATATATATTATAATATATATATATATTAATTAATATAGTATATTTAATATATTATATATATATATTATATATATATAATATTAATATATATATATATATATAATATAATATTATTAATATTAAATATAATATTAATAAATATATATATTATAATTATAATATTATATAATAATATATAAATTAATATAGTGGGTTGTTAGTATTATTAATACCATTTATAAATATATATTGTATCATTATATATATATATATATATACCTAATCAATTAGTTTATTTTTTATGTATTATATATTAGTAATTAAATTTTAACTAAATATCTATAAAAATAAAAACATAAATATATATTATATATTGTTACCGTGTAATTTTCATTTAATTTTATTTTTTTTATCCTATTTTATTTTATTTTTCTTTGAAACGTCGTATAACGGTCCTCCATTACTTGAATCAGGAATTGAAATTGTTCCTCATCTTTTTGTACTTGTCTGGTTATATTTCTGGATGCAGAATACCACTCGTTCTGCAAAGTCATTTAGCATTTTTAAAGCTATAGCAAGATTTTGGTTTTAGGCATAAGCGAGTTGTTGACAATATTCTCTGAAAGATCAATATAAAGAAGCTTCGTATAGTTTTGGAAATCTGTCAGAAGTTATTTTTAAACTTTGTTGCAAAACACAATAGTTATTTTTTTCACTGTTCTCACTAGTTTGCTTATGAGTTATGACTCTTTGAATGTTCATTACCGTCATTATGTTCCATCATTTAGGCAATTTATTTTCCTCTCAGCTGTGGTTTTAGGAAATAAAAAGAGGCAAGAGATTTTTTAACATCTTCGTCAGATGGTTTACACGTGAAGATAATTTTCAGGGGGGTATCAGTTGACAAAGGAACTTACATACATGTGTAAATAAATATAGATGATTGTAGCACACGGTTTACTTCTGATAATTTTCTCGCCTCCAGTTGCAGTCGATGTCGGAAAAGCTAGATCATTAACCAGTAGTTCATATCGGTCATCTACGGGACTTGAGCAGGATTGTACAAAGAATTCAGTTTTAATATGAGAGATGAGCATAAAATATGATAACTCTAGTAAAGTGGATCGATATTGCTACCTATTATTGTGACTTACGTTAGAATCGTCTTGAACATAATATATATATAATAAAAAGCAGAAACACCCCATGAAGTCACAAGTAATTGCTGGCTCTCACTCGGATATCAATATTATCAACAAAGAGAGACTATTGCTTAAGCGTTACAAGTAGCTCCCATGTATATATTCTGAAATTCTTCTGAAAAGGCTAATAACCGGATTCAAAGCTAAAAGGCCAAAATCTCAACATAAAAAACCAACATATATATTTACCAACAATTACGCTCTTTCACATGGAAAATGTATCAATGAACATTGAATAAATCTCCTCTCAGAGTGATCATTTTTCCAATATTCCTGTGTTACTCTGCAATTAGTTGAACGAATGATAGGCCTCTTCAGATTTTAAAACTTAAGACATTTCATTCATCCTTTTAACAAGAGTTCCACAAGCAAAGCCAAACTATATGTTCGTACTCGATACATATATGGAACACCATTCTAAATAGACAAGCAATTGAGCTCTAGTATAAAAGTTCCATTTTATATTAATTAAAAATACTTAAAGCAGGCCGACCTTATTCTTGCAACTGAGGCCTAGAAATTGTTAATCGTTCCAATACACTGGTAGTAGAACTGTGGGGGAAAAGCTTGTGATCAGTTAGTTTTCTTTTGCCTTTCCTTCATGATATTTCAAAATCTGAGACGAATGGTATCTCTGCTCAGTGATAGATTTCCGATTTCATCTCAAGACTTGAAGCAAGAGATTTGATGTCTGAGCTCGATCAAAGCTGCCAACAAACTCTGGTATTATAATAGTTTTATTTCTAAATATTTTCCGAGAACTGGAGGTAAACATGGGTGAAACAGTCCCGCAAGTGGAGACTTCCACTCTGCTGCAGCTAGATAACTCTAGTTCGAAAGCTTCTGTTGCATAAAACACATTTATGTCTGTCTATGTGATGTAAGTTGAAGGGAGATTTTTCATAGGCGTTGAGCATTAGATAAATATGCTTCGATCTCTCTGAAACTGAAATTGTATTTAATTTTTTTTTCATGAAGTCTATTAAAAAAATTACCCAAGAAATTTTATTTTTGTGCAAACCCTGATAATATAGTAATAAATATAAACTATTTTCTTACTAATTCCAGAAAGACATACCTTCACAAAACATATATACCCATAATTTATATATATATATATATATAATAATATTTATAATAACTTGTAAAGTATTTTAATTCTTATAATCATAATAATAATATTCTATATATTTTAGATATTAGTATATATATATAGTATATATATATATATTATGATATTATTAATGTGTTTCGGATGAAAAAATTTCAACATCTGCGATCGGGAGGAAGGATGCACATGATGTCTGATTTTTCACATCGCGGATGGCCCGATGTTCCGTTCCTAATGTCCTAACAAATATATATATATATATACTATTCTGTATTAATTACAAAGGATACTCTCAGTATTCATTCAGCTATTAAAAAAGGACTAAGTTATTTAATATTATAATATGTATATATCTATATTATTATAATATAATTAAAACACTAATATTATTATGTCTGCTCACTTTTATTTACTCATACTCTTTGTATAATTTGTATGAAATAACTTTCTATCTATTTTGATCCTATATTATAGTATCTCATGAAGTACCTCAGCGTGGTTCCCTTACTACCTTCTTCTTATATATGTATATTATATATTATATGTCTCACACCTGTTTCATTTATGTATTTTTAATTGATTTATTTATGTATGTGTTTTTATGTAATTATATTTATTTTTATATGTATTATTTTGTACTATATATTATATATCTTTGATATATTTATGTGTTGTTTATTTTCCTTATAATAATATTATAAATACTATTTGTTCTTTTTATTTTTTACTATTACTTTTCCCCATTTTTTATTTTAATTTGTAAATTAATGATTATTAATTCTATTTGATTATGTCATATTATTACTTATTAATTTATTTACTTTACTTTTTATTATTATTTCTCTTATTATTTATTATTTTTATTTATTATTATCTTCTATTACATTATTTATTTTAGTCTGCTCACTTATTATTTATGCATGAACTTTATGTATTATTATGATTTTATTTCCATTTCATTTTCATACTTTTATTTATATTATGTAACTATTACATTAAGTACCCATAGCTCTTAGGATCTATTGTATCATATTTTTATACAAACATATGTGCAATTTATATATTATTGCGTATATTTACATGTAGAAATTGCATAGAGTATGTATGTATGTATATGCAAATGTTCGAGCTGCAGTTTTAAATTTTGCATATATTTTAAGAAAGCAAAATAAATAAGCTTTAAAAGTTTATCATGAAAAGTATTTGAATATCTCTTCAGAGTCTACTTTGTAATTTGCGAAAAAAAAAATAATTTATCCCTTTTTAGCAATTTCAACCGTAAAGTAGAAAATTTTAAGCTTTTAGAGTTTTTTTTTAGCCATATTTAACCTATATTTATATCTTTTTTCTTTTTCTTTTTGTAGCTCCCATAAAAATAATTATTTTCATGGAAAGTGTCTTTGAAGGAAACTTTTTTATAGCCATTATTATAATTTATTTTTATAAATGGATATTTTTATAAAATAATTTATTATTTTTTATAGTATAAATCTTTTAGTTTATACTTCATTATTTTTGAATATATATATATATATATATATATAATATATATATATATAAAAATATATATATATATATATATATATATATATATATAATATATATATTATATATATATATATATATATATAATATATATTACTTACTCACTTCTGACTTCCTCTCCCAGGAAAGGATTTTCATCCTGTCAGGTCGCGCCAGAAGGGTAATCTTCCTCCAGGAAAAAGAAACACGAAGCAACAGTTATATGAAATATATGGATCTTCTGTGGTAGTTATTTATTTTCTCTCTTCAACCATTAATTGTCCCGCAGCTGTTGGGGCATCTTTTCAGAGACAGAATCCTACCACCGAAACCTCTCGGGGTCATCTTATCCTTGGTTCTACCCCCTTAGTCTTCTTCCTTCCCGGTTCTCTTCCGACTCCCATCTCTTTCTCATCCTGTCACTGTTTCTATTTTACTGGATTTTATATGTTAAAATCCATCTTCAGTATTTCACTTACACTTCTCTCTTATGCTCCGCCCTTCTTCTCCACCATATCTGCGATAACCCCACAGACCACACACCCCTGACTCCACATATCCCTCTCTCTACAACTATCTCAGTAGCAGCTCTTCAACGCCTAGTCCGCGCCCTCTCACACCCAATAATACCTACCGACCTCCCTTTCTGTCTATTCTCACAATCTTTACTAATCTTCTCCATTCTCATCTACTCTCCGTCAAGCATCCTCTTAATCCGGCCTCTCTCACTCTCCTTCTTCGCTTCTCCCTTTCTTGATTCTCTCTTATCACAATACCCTCTCGTTCCCTTCTACTCTTTCAGCATTTCATTTCATTCTTCTATTGCCTTCACTTCTTCGTTCCCCCGTGCTTTATTTGTTTCTGCCCTCTCCCACCCACCTGAAATTACCAAGCGTTTTTTCTCTCAATTTCTCTTTACTTACATTCTTGCAACGCCTCTCATTTCCACTCCGCTTTTCAAGTCTCTTATCCATTCTGTGTTGCTTTTCTTTGTCTCCTTGTTTCACCCAGACCCTTTCTTACTTTGATCACTGCTTCTTCTTGTCTACTACTAACAGTATCTATTACCCTTCATCCTCAATCTGCCACCACCCAATCTATGAATCCGCATCCCAACGGACATCATGATCACCTTTACATTTCTTATCATTTCTTATCATCTGATACTATCATATAGTCTATATCCTTTGGAGATAATTTGCTGCGTTATTTGTTCTGCCCACGCTATATTGCTACGGATAATGGTGCGACTCCCGAGATATAAAACTTCCATACTATCAAATCTTTCCATCATATCTATCCAATCCTGCTCCACCTTTACCATTCTCGTCTCTTTCCTCCTCCACAATCCACAATACTCTCTCCACTTCTCCTCTTCATATATATTATATATAATATATTATATAGATATATATACTTCATATATATAATAAGAATTAATACTATATTACTATATAATAATTTATAATAATAATAATAATTATATATATATAATATATAGTATTATACTATATATATAATATATTGTATATAAATATTATATAATATATATATATATATATATTATATATATGTTATACTATATAGATATATATTATCTATTACTATTTGATGGCCAGACACACTAAGCGGTGATTTCCGCGATATGCTTCGGCAAGGGCAAAACCTATGTCCTGAAGGTCAGGAATTATTACCTAGAGCGTTTTCGTTGGATCGTGACTGTCCCAACCTCATTCAGTTAATTAAATAATGGACTAAATTACATATAAAAATAAATAAAACAAATATTATCTATTTTATGTAGAATATAAACATTTTAATATAAATATGGTTAAAAATAATAATAAATTCTATTTTTATTTAATAATTTCATAAATATTATTGATCAAATTTTTTTTTTCTTAATAGGTTAATATTATTATTTCAAAAAAGGCGCCAAACACAGTTGCCACACACACTTACGCACACGAAATACACATAGCCAACCTTAATAGTCTTAACCAACCAGTCACTAGATATATGATATATATATAAGTATAGATATAATAATATAATATATATTTATGATTAAATATATATAAATATATATATACTAACCATAATTCCCTTTATTATATATAAATATAGATTACTCTTGCAATACTTATAGGGTCATGAGTGGTAAAGGACACTATATTAGTATTATTATAATTTATATTAGTTGAAAAACCCTATAAATACTATGAATATATATGCAGCTATCCTATACAAACGAATTGTATATTACTATAAAACCAAAATGAATATATATTATATATTATATTATAAAGTATTATATTATAATACTATATTATGATCTATAGTTTACAGATATATTGTCGAGTACCTAAATATATTAGATAAGTACTACTAGCATTAATAGTAATAACACAGTACTATGTTACTCGATAGCTCAGCTGAATTGGTAAATGTAAATACCACCCCATTAATTATCACGTTTAGTTATAGCCTATATAATAATATTATAAAGTAGCATCATACATATTACATTGATTCTAAATAACTAGATGCTTCATTTACGTACCTATCAGTCTATATAATTACGTATTATAATATATATAATATATATATATACTACTATTATTAATATATATATCATGATATATATATATAACACTAACTAGCAATATCACATATATACTATTTATATCATACTATATATTATCATTAAGAGTTATGTCACAATTATAAATAGATAGTTTTGTTTACGGTCCGTGCCCAAATGGAGCGTAATTAGATTGTTTTCTAATAATATTGGCTTATGTTTTTAACAATAAATTCAATTTTATAACTTTCACTTCCCAAAGCAAAGTCGATATGCTAGCCCGTCTATTACCACTAATCAAACAAATAAAGAAAAGATCCCTTCATAATTACAGGTATTGCCCTATCTCTCATCTCATATCACGCGTTCGTCTCTTGGATGTGTCAACCCACTTCTTATATTACTTCACTCTTCCATCTCTATTTATTGCACTTTTATTTTTTTATTCTTAGCAGATATTATTAACAACTTTCGAGTGGATATCTAAGTCTATATATGACTTATTTAAGATTTGCCCAAAATTGCACATTTTCCCTCTTTTGTTTTTCCTCACCTCTTCCTATTCGATTTTTGCCGCTCTCTTGCCATTGAATTTCGTTCCAAACACTCAACACAAAACAAATACGTTAACAGAAGAAAAAGAATAAATCAAATTGAAGTCCAACCTTAATTTATGAAATAATAACTAGCCCAATAACTCATCTGACAATTAAGATCCTAATATCTAAGATAAAATCTACATTCTGGATGTTCTTATATTTAAATTATTTTAATGTTTTGAAAAAGGCTTCTTAGTTCACTCGTCGCACCTAAGTTAACTATTGCTGTCCTCATCAATTTGCCACTAGTTTGTCTTTACCTATATTAACAAAAACCTTGTTACGACAATACCTCATGCTACTGCACTTTATTATACATCTATAATCTATTACGTGAGGTATATATAATATCTACTCAATACTCATTTATATTAGTTCAATAAGTCACTGACTTTATTTTCCACACTGATTATTTAGTACTGATTATAAATTATTCATTTATCTATTATAATACTACAACTATAATAGCAGTTATAACCACGCAATAATCAACTGAACTATCACACTTAACTATCAGCCTCACGGTTAGCAGCTTCTAAATCTCTAATTATCCAATACTTAAACATCCTCGTTTAATCTAACCTACTAATGAGTCAAGCAGGTCCTATTACACTAATAGATAATATCATCTTTACATATATTATACTAGATCAACCTCGTAATATATTAATATTATCATAATAGAATTACCTACTTACTACCTAAAACTTAGCCTATCGTATTATGTACGCAAAAACTTATCTTTTACTCACTATCATATAGCTAAGCTAACTTACAACCATACTATACTAATTTATACTCATGTTAACATGTTTCAATAATATTTTCCCATTGTAACCCATTTTATATATATAATATAACACGCCTCCTACCCGTACATCATCCATTAGTGCTACATAGACATGAATAACGTCGTACTACGATTCCTTGATAATTATTACATCTCGCTTATACATATTACTAATATTTCTTATTACTCATAACACGCTATTCTTGATTTTACGATAAGCTACTTATCAATATGAATCATCATCTCATTATCTCATATGTCATACATCAGTATTAATATGTATAACTAGAAATCCTACTCCTTTATTTACCCTATCTCCACGACTATCACAGGTTTTCTTACTAATTTTGATCCATCAGTAATTTGAGAAGGCAAGCCTCCTTAACTATGATGAGTTCATCTTCCTGAATTAAAAGCAAAATGATCCTAGGAGGAAATTACCTTAAAGCCGGTTTATTCCTAGCTGTAATGACGCCCCGACTGCATCCAATCTAAGTTATTTATCCCCTGACAGGAAAGCTTGACCGAGAGTGGATGATACATACTCCAATCTTTCCTACCTCGATATAAACGATCTCACCATCGATCACTTTTCCCGGAGCATCACACAAGCTTCCTGTCTCTGATGCTCTCCGGCTAATAACTCGGTTGCCGATCTCATAACGCTATGCCCACTATCACGATGTCACACTCACCTCGAGTTGCCCTGAAAACGACTAGGCGTGATCCATTGAATGGCTGCATTCTTAGACCCATTCGGTGAAGATGCAGTTACTATGCTCTAGTTCAGACAAACATAAGGACACCACCATTAGTTAGATGTAGAGGAGCGACCCAGACCCAATACTAAAGAAACGGAACAGAACGCAAAGACCTTCTATCTCCCGACTATCCAGCGACATTTCCCATTGGGTAATAGAGCTGAATCCGTCTTCCTGTACGACGCGCTTAATCTATATAGTTGGACTAATGTTTGAGTTAAGGCTGGATTGTTACCAAGAATACGAGCAACAACAGTTTCTAATGCACGATATCGCCCAATGATTCTTTGTTATTTATACACATCCTAATCTTAAGAAGGCAGAGGTACATTCCAGCCACTATCTCTTTGCTTAAATCCAAAGAGTCTGATTGCAAACGCGTGCCCGCCTGAGAGGACTGCTAATCCTAATCATGCGCCAACTGAGATTCAAACGGGCCAATATATATGTTACGAGGCAGCGAGTACTGTTATTCAACTCGGATAGCGACAAAGAGCAAACCACGTGCGCTTCGCAAACAGAGGAACCCCAGGGCAGGTTGAACCCCATACCCACCCCAGCCACACATCTGTGCCATGAAGGGATGTTATTAAATAGAAAAAGACAATATTGCTTGAGGGGCGACCACAGTTCGCGATAAATTCTTGCAAAATTGGATGTTAAAATGATACCTTCAGAGTCCTGGTTAGAAGACACAGTATTGAAATGATTAACCACGGCGTCTCAGGCAACAGGAACGTTAGTAAAAAGCGATGCAATATCAAAGCTGCACCAAAAGGCTATGATGCCTTATCACTGCATATTTTTTGGAATTCTTTGTCATTCAGAAACTCTAATAGATGAATGGGTTCACTGTAAATATTTAATCCGTCCTTTTCCTTCATACTGGTTGCTGAAAATATTCTCAATGCCCGCTGAGAGCCATCTTTCTAACGACCCCCGACTCCACTTTGATGTCCTAAACCAAAAATTTACCCTAGAAATCTCCTTAACAGTCGAGTTCACCCAACCACCACTTATTACGGAACCTTCCACCATATGGATTAACGAGCACACTCCCCATTTGCACTTATGTTCCTACTAAGTAAACTTCACAAATTAAACTAACTGTTTCAGGGTCCCAAGCATTTAATCCCTAAAAGTTGCACCCTCATAGTCTAACTGTATAAGTGTGCTGGCTGTAAGCCCGCTAGTAGGTCAAACACTGCCAATAATCTTTGAATCAGGTTGCCAACACAAGGGTTTATCTTTTTTCGTACCAATCTTCCTACTATTCCTCACCTGAATTTCTCATCCATACGTAGCCGCATGCCACGAAAGTCACCCATCATTACCAACGACCCGTTCTCGATTCGCCTCCGTCACTGATACTCGCGACAGAAAATCTTGAGAGCCTACATCTGAATTGGAGCCCTGAACTCAACTCTGATTTATTTTCAATCCAACTTAATTTATTTTAATTGTAGTATTCTTATATTCTTTTAAATTTATCATTTTATTTTACGTGTTATAAATATTGATTTTAGTAATATTAATTTTCAAACAATAAACCAATTATGTATAATTAGGTAAAAAGTGCTTGGGATTCTAATCTTGTTTCATTCCTTATGGTTCTCCAGTCATGTAAGTAGTAAAACGGGTTAATAGTAAGATTAATTTGTTTAACATCTTTGGTTCAATTTGGCCACCTTTGGAATTTTGTAATTTTTATTATGACAATAAATTTATCATTTTTAATGCAACAGATGAATTGTTCAATTCTGATAATTTTATTTATTACTGTATAGCCGTTGAGCGCTTAGCATTGCGCGAAGACTTCTTTAATATACTATAATACACTCCCTCGGTGTTTGTCTCCTTTCAATTCTATTAATATATATAATATTATTATATATATAGATATATATATAATATTTATATATATATATATATATATATATATATATTATAGAAATAATATAATATATATATATGATTATATATATAACCAAATTTAATTAATAATTAACTAATTCACACTAATATTATAAAATATATCTATTTATATAATATATACTATATATGTAATAAAAAGGACAACGTCATTTACTTACGTGTAGTATTATGTGCCCAGGTTACATATCTACTTTAAAACCCTACGGATTTTATAAATCATGAACTAAACCCACTTTATTTTAAAATATAACTTTATAAACATAAAAGAATAAAACGCAAATAACAAGATAATAAAAACGTGAGAGCAAGATTAAAAACATGCATTAAACCAAACTTTTGACCCATACACCTGGGGGTTTTCTATATTGAAGGAAGTGTAAAAGATGAAAAATGTATAAAATTTCGGACAAAGTTACTTAACCGCTACACGGAACGGGAGGTCGGATAAAAAAATTTTGTTTTCATATGTAGCCTCTATGATATATAAATAGATGTTCTAGGGGTGAAATGAAATTTTTTCTATTTTTTTCTATGTTCTATGGGTCAAATGAGGTTAGGTTGGGTTAGGTTAGGTTAGGTCAGGTTAGGTCAGTTCAGGTCAGGTCACCCCTAAAAAAAAAAAAAGAATTTCACCCCTAGAACTTCTATAATATACCATGCTTTAAAACACTACTTATGGACACATCTGATTAAAAATACAATAATATTTGAAAAGGAAATGCATATCTCATTTTTATTTTATTTTCATAACGTTTAGTTGCCCATATAGTATCACTTTCTTCAAATATTGAAAAGAGAATATTGGGGGAATGTAATGCGAATGTTCGTGAAATTTGATGGAAGAGGCATATTCAAGGGTGAAAGACACTTAACTCCTCTCATTTCTCCAAATTTTTTACCGTATCCCGTTCGCAGTCAGAAAATAGTTCGGTAGATGATAAACAAAAAAAAATTTAACTAGTTTTAAATTTTTTTAACTTCACCTCTAAAAATGTTTATTTTTATTTGTACTTTCATTTGATATACACTACATTTACCTATTTACCGTATTAGCACGTAGCCGTTAAGCAACATTAACCTAAAATTTCTAATATTAAACCTGGACAATTTGATTTGGTTCAATGAAACTCCTAATGTATTCTTTTAATAAGTTTTGTGTAGCAATATTTATTCACAAATTAATTATTTATTTCGCTACATATTTCAAATACGCCAGCTGCCAGCCACCAGCCGCCAGCCGAAAGCCAGCCGCCAATCGCCATTCAGTTATTCGAGTACCAGGTACGTTCTTCAGCGAGTGGGTCTATTCCATGATCGGAAGCGCAAGAGGTGTATCCAAAATCCACATAGGTTTTAGCCAAACTTATAAAGGTTGCCCGTTAAAAACTGGAGTTTCCCCAGGCCAACTCGAAAAACCACGATCTCATTAACGGACACTGCCAATATCTTACTCACATCGATTGTCCAACCTTGCACACGAGACGATTTCCATAATCCCTACAAGGCCGTTATGAGCAAAGCAGAGTATGTCCTCCATTTACAAACCAAATTCTAGCAGGTACCGACCCCTTTGAACTTAAATACCCGTCATTGAGAGCAACCCCACCCGACCCGATAACATCAGAGGAGAAAAGAATAAGGGGAGGGCTCAATCACGACGGCGAAACCGATCCCTCCAAACCAAGTTACACTATATCAACTGCATCTTCCAGAGAGTTAAGCGACTGCAAGGACAGTTAGGTGACAGCATACCCTACGGCTTCCAGCAGCTTCCCAAAAAGCCTAAACTCTACGAATCAATCCCCTAAAAATTGATGCGACGAACCCCTCTGATCCGCATCCCGAGGGCGCCGACGCCGACGATCGACTGATCGCGTCCAGGGACAGGTCTGCTGATTAGCGATGCGCTAGCAAGGCGACCAACCGGAACGCCGAAACGTTAGTCTTCGCTTCTTGTGAGTGCGTCTCTGTTGTCGTTTCCGATTAATGAATCGAATTGTTTGTTAAAAATATTCATCTAAATTTTCCAAGCAAAGAGTGATTAGGTCTTACCACAAGAAAAAAAAAAAAAAAAAAAAAAATACATGGTTAATTAAAGTCTGTCAACTTTCCTTCTGTTCTTTTACCTTTTTTTTTTTTTTTTTTAGATATTTTAATTAAAACTTGGGAGAATATATATAATTTTGATGGTTTTTGTGATTTGATCCAAAATTGAATTTTCTTTTTTTAACTTTTCTTTTTTGATTTCACAGTTATCTCTACTTTTTAGCGGTTTTCACCTCTATTAACTTAATCGCAAATTTAGAAGAGAAAAAAAAAAACATTAAAAAAAAATTAAGAAAAAGAATTTGAATGATTTTAAGTATTTAAATTCATTTTTAATATTTATTTTTAAAAGTCTCTTATTATATATACAAATTGTAATTTAATTAAGCTTAATATTTTAAAACTTGTAAATAAAAATATGAGGTAGGAAATATTATATTATATATAAACTATATTTGTGTATAATATATATAATATATATAAATATATTATATATATATATATATTATATATATATATATATATATAATATAATATATTAATATATATATAATATATATATATACAATATTAATAATAATAGATAATAATAATATTAATGATATATATATATGGAGAGATATATATTTATAGATATGAATTAAGTAAATACTATATAATATAGATATATATTATATATATATATATATTATATATAATATATATAATATATATATATATAATATATATATATAAGAATATATATATATATATCATATATAATATATATATTAATATATATATATATATATAGATAATATATAGATAATATATATATATATATATATATATATATATATTAATATATTATATAGTAATATATATTTATAAGTAACAAGTATAAAATAATTTTTATTTATAAGATACACACGCCTGATATACGAAGCCGCCAATCCAAAAGATAGCCATGTTACTCCTCTGTCTTGGTGTTCTAGGCCCCCTCTCAATTAAAGCGCTCAGATAGCGTAAAATGCAGAGTTGTTGTATCGCCGAACAAACACGAGTTGGACATGGTAAGACAAGCAATATATTCACAGAATTATAACTTCTGGGAAATGGTAAGTCATTTTTCAGAACTTACCCGCGGGTTATTGAGAAGCAACTCAGATGCAAATGAGATTCAAATCCCTTTAAATCTGACTTCTCCTGTTAATATGTGGTTGTGTTGCGAGAAATGATGCTTTGACGAGTGAGCTTAAAACAAGAACAGTAAATAACGATACATACGCAGACACTTTAGTTATTTATGAAAGCTTGCTCGGAGTATACATAAAGGAGAAGATATTTATTTTAATTAAAAAATTATTTTGTATAAAAAAAACAAATGAAATATAACAAATTTGGAAATTGAATTAAAATAAAACCGCCATTCAAAAGTATATGCCCCTTTTCTCCAATTCGATAAACAATTCAATTTAGTTTAACTTTTTTCTGATAGACGCGAATCATAAAGATGAGGTTAAAATTTTTACAAAATAGTAGCAATGGTCAAGCGGTCATTTTAAATTAGAGGAAAGACAAATTTCTCACAAAGTTTTCGCTTCTGAAAATTCATCACGTCGCCTTAGCAACCGAACGCAAATCCACTACCCCATGATCTATACCAGGGTTCCCAACCTGGGCATGATCGCCCCCCTTGTGGGCGATGAATTCAATTAGGTGGGCGTTAAGATCAAGGGGCGACGAAGGGCATAGGCTGATAAAATAATATATTATTTTTTAATTTAAGAAAAATAAGTATTTATATAAATATATATTATTATATAATAATAATATTATATTAATAATATATATATAGTAATTAGATATACTATCTATATATCATATATATTAATATATAATATATAACGACACGTATTATCAGGAAGTTCCAACGAGAGACGTACGCTGATATTATTAAAATATTAATAAGATTGACACCAGAACTGGACTGAGGAAATAACATCAGGGAAAGTTTCCGTTTCCCTCGAATTATTTCATTTTATTAATTATTTTCGACAGAAACAAGTTAATTATTTCTTGAATAAATTAGATGGTCTTTGAAAATTAAATGTACTCAGTATTTGACAATCTTAAAAAAAATCCCTGATTGTTGTAACGAAAACAACAGTTTTAAAAACTGGTTGGACAAAACATAACGTGTTCGGGACATTTCAACGCTTATTTGTGCCCGCTTTGCCTTTACTATTAGAGGTTCCAGCATACTTCTGATTTTCAGTATATTTTCGTTCGGGAAAGTGAAGGTTTTTCATTGGTTGATTGAGTATATATATATTATATATATATATATATATACTATTATATATAATATAATATATATAATGATATATATATAATTATTATATATATATATATCATTATAATATAATTAAATATATTATTTATATACTATATATATATATATATACCTATATATATATATAATATATTATATAATATTTATATAATATGTAATATATAGTATTATATACATAGTGAAAAAAGGAAATATCGGCAAATACTAGAATGAGTACCGTAAATAGGATTTCATTCATCCCGTTGCAATACGAACAAATTCCATTTTGGCTTATGTGTGAAAAAGAATTTCTCAAATGAAGCAAATGAAGCCTTCAAGAATGGTAGAAAATTTAAAAAGAATGCATCCTGACAAAATGGATAAAAAGATATGGAGTACTTTCGCAAAATGGACATTAATTTCAAAAATCGTACAAAATTCTAGAATTGTTTTGCAAAAAAAAAAAACTACAGAGTTTAAGAAGAAAGGCTTGTTTATCCTTTTATTAAATTTTCAAAGATGATTGTTAATAATAATAAACCACACAATATTGGTGATACTCTTCTACTGCCAGTAATTGAATGAGTTCTTGGATACTAATGATTATGCCCAGGTAAAAGTTTGTTATAAGCAACCTCGAGATCAGATATGAATCAAAATAGATGAAATGTCGAAAGATATCTGAAAACAAACTATTGACACCTAGGGTGTATTAACTATAATGATCTATGTGGACACTTTAAAAACGAGAATTTGCTCTGCAGCTCGATGAGTCATCTTCTACTGGACAATGAATCCTTGTATGGCTTTACGAAGATAGTCTAGATGATCTGTTCGAAATCTGTTGTTGAAGGAGTTTTTCTTTTTGGCGGAAAAAAAAAAAAAAACGTTCTTGACACAAAAGGTTCAACAATTTTTAAGGTTGTTAAACGAATTTTCTTTCAATTACCAAATTATGTTTCCTTTATGAGAAAATCATTTGCTTGTGACAGATGGGTCGCCGCATGATAGTTGCGATATCGGTGGATTATAGCTTATAAAAGAAAGCAGTTCCACAAATAATTTTACTCTGCATTGTAATTATCATCACAGAAACACTTAGCTGCAAAGACATCCTACGTGGACGACTACATGATACATTGAACATGGTTATTAAATCAATTATAACAATAGTTCAAACACCAATTCTTTAAATATCTTCATTTTCACAGCTATGCCACGAAAATGAAGAATTTTGAGCGTTTTTATTTACTTGCATACGGATGGTACGCATGGCCCTCAAATGGTAAACTGTTTGAATCGGTTCAATGTTTTTTTAGCGATACTGTCCTGAAGTTCTTAATTCAGTCGATAGGAAATTGCATGCTAATTTAAGAAAAAAAGGGGTTGACATTGGGCGTTATATCAAGATTTTTCACCAAACTAATGGAAGATCAATATCAATTGCAGGAATAATGACCTATAAGGATCTTATTAAAATCGAAGGGGAATTTATAAACTTCTTTTAGTCAGAAAAAACCGCTTAGCCGGGAAAAGATTTTCTGCAGTTTTCACAATGCCCACAAGTTAACATAACAATTGATAAGACTTATTAAATTTTGGTACAAGATATCTGAATGCTATTGCTCTCACGGTGGACACTCTGAAAAGACAGACTTATTACAAGATTTTAAGATCTTATGCTGGGAACTTTGAAAATAACTGATTGGGTTGTCCGTAAGATCCATTTTTTATGATGTTCTTTCTATTCACTAAATTACGTGAAGAAATTATTAACTTACAAAAATAGAAATCGAAGATTAAATACATAGATCACCTTAGCCTATGCAGCATTTTGCCCAAAATTAGCCAAAACAATATTATAAAACTTGCAGAATTCATTGTAAATTTCTGTTTACTTGGCTTTCCCTTCGAACATATTTAGTGGAAGAGAAGGGATTTAGGCAGTAGTATTGCAAAGTCGGTTTACTAAACAGCAAAAAAACTAGAACATTAGTCAAGGAGGGACTTTACGACTTGGGACTGACCAACATCTGGCCTATATTGGAAGACCTTGGGGCAACAGGTCTATTCCAAGGCCCAGGCAAGCCATTTAAGGTGAAAAAGTAAAGTAAATTACACAGCCATACTCGTAATTTCATTTTTTACGCCATATCTAAAATCTTTGCTTATGCCTTTTTTTTATATATATATATTAATATAGTAATATAATATATAAATATTATATATATATAGTATATATATAGTATAATAATAATAATATATATAATTATATTTATATATAATAATTATAAAATATATGATATTATATATAAATATAAACATAATATATATACAATATTATATTGTATAATTTATAAAATTTTCTATTCCCCTATGCAAGGGGGGGGGCGATGGGAAGCTTACAGTTTAGCTGAATGTGGGCGATACACAAAAAATAGGTTTCGGAACGCACTGATCATTAAGTTAAGTCACTTCACACAATTTTAGGTATATATATATATATATATATATATATATATTATATATATATATATATATACAATATATATATATATTATATTATTATATATATTATATTAATATATGATATATATATATATTATATATGATACCCAGTAATATATAGTAATATATATATTATATACTAATTATATATTATTTATATATATATATAATATATACTATATAATTATAATATATAATATATCATATTATATATATATATATTATATATAATATATATATAATATATATATCTATATATATTAGTATTAAATCATTCTTCAAAATTTGGGCCAACGTATAGAATTTTTTTTTTTTTTTTTTCCATTTATTGCATTCAGTTACCCATTTCCGGTTATTACGATAATACACATTTCATGCCATAAATAATTGGGCAAAATAGAATTTTAAATTGCCATTTTTTTTTTTTGTTGTACATGAATGAGTCTATTAATTAAATCAAGTTGACAGAGCAGGAGAGAGAGAGAAGAGGAAAGATGGAGCGGTGGAGAGAAGAGAGAACAGGGGGATTGGGGGGTCAAGGAGATGAGAAGATGAGCGCGATGAGAGGAGAGAACAGGAGAGTAGAGAGAAGAGCGAGGAGAGAGAGAGGAATTTTTCATATTAAAAGGAATCTTGGCATATTAATATATTCTAATTATATATATATAAATATATATATATTTATACATTATAATATATATATAGTATATATCATATAGATATATATATATATAATATAGTATAATATATATATTATTATTATACTTAACTAATTTAATAAGATATATAATATATATAAGAATCATATTAGTATATAGTATATATTAGTGATGGGAGCAAAATGCTGGATTTTTCCATAAACCGCCGGTTTTTGGCCGTTTTTGTTTGGGGGGTCTTAATTTTTTCAACAATCACCCGGTTGCGTTTCGGGTTAGGTTGTTGGTTGCCGGTTGCGGTTGCGGTCGGCACTGTGATATAAAAACAAAATTTAACCATTTTGCTTCTTCTTATACCTACTAACTAACTACCTTACTTGTAGCCTTACCACTGATACTACTATACTTACTAAAGAATTATAGATAATAATTTAATAATGCAATAAAATAATAATAACTTATCATCTGAAATAGACACCCAAATAAAACCTCATATGCAGAAGAGTTGTAAATAATCTTTTGTAATATATGTAAATAGAACATTAAATAATAATCAATAATGTCCTACTACAACCAATAATAATAACTCAACTTTTCAGAAGTCTACACTCTCTTTTCCTCGCAGTATATGGCTATAAATTGTCGAACTTTCGCTCCTATGATAGGCATGTATTCACGCCATTCACCTTCGTGCTATTACTTCACCATTTATCAACTCTTATTATTGCACTTATTATTAATTTTTCTTTATAAATGTAACATTATTAAATTATTATATTATTATTATTATTATATATTATTAACCTGGGAAAAAAAAGCTAAATTTTTCTTTGGTATTTTAATCTGGCTGCCATATATGGAGCCACTCGTTTGGCAGAAGTACCAGGATGTAGAACGTGACTCCGATAATAATGCACAGACACCATCCACTTTTCCCATCCTCCCCCCTGTGGGAAAACTGCGAAAGTATCCCACTTAAAGATGCTTCTTTTAGCTATTTCGAGTTTTGCAATCTGAGATTTTAGAATCGCAAGTATGACTTTAAGGAATTACCAATTTTTCTGCCATTTGCGTCTTGTTAATCTCATCCTTTTCTCGTTCAAAATTATCCAGCACCGCTGAAAGTTGTTCGCTTGGTATACTACTAGCATGGCGCATGACAATAACTCTTTTTAACTATCAGATTCTTTCCAACCTCTTTATCGAATTTATGCTCAGTCTCTTTTCGCAGCCCACATAAGGATCAATCGGTCGACAAATAAGAATACCTTTTTTCTTTATGATATTTTTGCTATTTTCATCCCAAACACTGGTATTTTAAATCTATTTGCTGTCGATCAGTTACTAGCTTGATGTTAAAATGGGAGCATTCATGGTTTCAAACCGAGATTTCTGGATTGGATGTTGTAAGACGAGGTTGCTTGATTCTGCGGTTAATATTGTCTTTAAGGATAGTCTGTAAATAGAAGGTGTATCTTTTCAATATTCTGAAGAAAGTCTTTACATTTTTTTATTTCTTTGAACTTACATTGAAACTGAGAAGGTTGGGTTAAAAAAATTCCTTTATATCGAGCATTCGTAGACTACATTGGCAGATGGAATACCAAAAATTCTTTCCAAATTATCAAAACTTCGGTTAATTCTGAATTTATTGTTTGTTACAGCTCGAGTTTAATTCCGCATCTTAAGGCATCGAAATGATGAGTCTGAAAAAGAGTTTTTTTAACGCACAATTTAAAATGCTTCAGTAGTGACTTGAGATATAGATTGGACGAATGAAAGCCTTTAATTTTTTAGAGTTACATCTCCAAATATCTCCAATAGGGTATAAATTATTTTTCAATTAGTTTGTAAAATCAGAGAATATAAGTTGTCTTTATACTTAACAGGTTATTTCAGGGTAAACAAAACTAAATCCTTGTTTTCATATAATTAAAAAAGAGGCGGGCCAAGTTTTACAAAGCATAAGTAGAGGTACTTTTAAAAACGTAAGCCGTTAGCGTCTGTATTCTCTACGAAAGCTCCCAGTCAATTTTGCGGTTGTGAAGACAGTTGGACAATACAGCGGTTTTGCGGTTTGCAGTTGCGGGCTGGTGACTAGATGACAACGCGGTTTGCAGATGCAGTTTGTGGTTGTCCAAAATATGTGCGGTTGCGATTGCCGGTGGCGGTTATTCGATCCATCATGAATATTATATTATATATAGTATACTATATTATATATATATATATATATATATAGTTATATATATATGATATATTATCATATATATTATATATATATATATATATATATATATAATATATATAGAATTTTTATATATGTATAAATATATATATATATATATATATATAGATATATATTATATATATATATAATATATAATATATATATATATATATAAGTCTTATACATATATATATATTTATATATATATATTATATATACTAGTATATTATATATAATAGTATATATATTTATATCGATTAATCGATAATTTTTTTAAAAAAGAAATTAAATTTTACAACAATCGATATTGGTCGGTTATGCGACAAATATACCCAGTATATTGGTTTAAAAATATCCCACGAGTTCAAATATATATATATATATATATATGATATATATATATATATATTAATGAGTATAACATAACTTATATATATAATATTATATATGATTATATATATATATATATATTATAGTACTATATATATTTATACTATAATATATATATAATATTTATATATATATAATATATATATATATATATATATATATATAATAATATATATATAATAATTTTATATATATATATATATATATATAATTATATAAATATATATATATATGTATTATACAGTCTGAGTATTAATATATATATATTATATATATATCATATATATAATATACTATATATATATATTATATATATATATATAATATATATTCTATATTATATATATATAGTATATATATTATCCCCGGCAGGCGGGCTCCCAGTAATTTTATACTGCATCTGTCTCTGCTTCCTCTCCTCTCTCTTCTCTCTCTTCTTTATCTATATATATATATTAGTAATATATACATATATATATATATACTAATATATATATAGTATATATATATTATATAATATATATACTATAATCATATTATATAATTGTAATATTATTATTATATATATAATATTTATATAATATATTATCATTACTATAATGTATATATAGATCTATATATACATATCGATATATCATTTTAATACAAAAATACTATATTTTATTACATTATTATAATTTTTGTTATATATTAATATAATATATATATATATATATATTGATATATATATATATATATAATAATAATAATCTATGGCTAAATATATAATATTATATATTATATATATATATATATATTAAATACTTTAGGTTATTGTCTAATCGTTTTCTTTAATTATTATAGATATTGGGCATGGGGGAGTAATGTTTTTATCTGTTTTTCACTGCTCGAGACTCTTAATTTCCTTCCATGTGAAGACGTCCTTCATGAGACACGAGGGTCTAAGCGTTTTTATTAATTTGGATTTCCGGAAAAAATGCATTATTTCCTGTTTAAATTTTTTTTGTTAACGATTATTGAAATTATGGCAAAATATAATACTCTGGCTTCCATGGATTACTGATTGAACGGCTCTTATATATGTATCTTTTCACTCAGATCTAAAATTGCAGGGAATCTCTCAGCTCCGCTATCAAATATAAGCTTACATGGACTATCATGCGTGGCACTAACCCCTAGTTAAACGGACTGCCTATACCACGCTCTAGACTCTGTTTCGAAGATAGGGTGTATCCCTCTCAGATAGGGGCGTTTCGATTACTCGGAGTGCTTCCGGTCTTCTCCACAGTTGAAGAAAGGACCCGATCCCTTTTCATCCTATTATTGAGTATATGATGGACTGCCTACGCTCGATCAATTAACCTATTGCGATGTCTGCTCCACATCTCCGAGCGCCCCCGGAGCTTGTAGACTCGCCTTTTCGAGGCGTCTGTTAAATCCTCTTCAATATAAATTATATCTAGTGATGTACGTAGTTATATTGACCAACTATCTATTATATATATCGAACATGCCTTATCTCGGCCGGAGCGCATCTTAGGTCTGATACGCTATTATATATATTATTATATATATATCATGCGACTAGTATAATTATCATACCTATTCAATGGACTATTACTAAATTCATATACGCTTTTCATACTTAGACTTATTGTAAAACCTGATAATATTGCGAACAGATGTAATTTTAATAAGAGATGCGATATATAAGATATATATATACTATTACGAATTCATATCTATAACACTCTATTATCAATAACTTCGTTCATATTTCGCATAAGATTACATTATATCATCAATCTTATCCATTGACTATACATATACTGGCCTACCGCCACTTGCTAAATATCCAATATTTAATATAGTATTATGCGAGTATAGTATATAATCATACCTATATATACAATTACTTCCCGTACTTAGTATAAGATGGTATAAGTACAAGCTGAACAATTATATATATGATACAATATAGGATATGATTATCATCATGATAGTTATATATACGTTATAGTATTCGGTACATTAGTTTATTATAGCACTGATATGATGTAGCACACACGGACGTAGTCCTCTCATACTGATACTGAGTACGTTAGGGATAAAAGAGTACGTAAGTCATGCGCTACGCTCCCAAATACTACGCCAAATACACAATTTCAAATGACTTTCAATTCTACTATACACCCTGACTTATATAATATATCTATACTAGTATCGAGTAGTCATCTATAATATATACTAATAAAGAGCGTAAAATGGCACTGGATTGAATTCTCATACTCATAGATCTATTTTCTACTATCTGTGCACGATCACACAGCTTCTTCGGCTCTGCGTATATAGTATGTCAGGCTACTGCACTACAGTTATATACTAGTATATTACTATATAATGATACAATACTTATATATATAATTAATATATAATATATTATATAATATCTAATATAAGTAATTATTAACTGATGTATATGATATATTATATTTATATTAATATATATATACTATATTATATATATATAAATATTATATATAATATATATAGTATATACATATATAGATTATTATATATATAATACTGATTAGCTATAATATATTTAACCTAGCCCATTACTTGATATATATATAATAATAGTAGATATATATACTAATATATTATATATTCTATATATTTTATGATACTTTAAATATATTACATATTATTCACCTGACTATATATACTTAGTAAATACTATATATTATATTAGTAAATTATATACTATATTAATATATATAACATTACTATATACTATTGTATATACTATTATATTTGTATATATATTATTATATGTTTTATATTGGCAAATTTGTACAAGCTCTCACTGTGTTGTCCTATCTAGACGTAAGCGTTTGACAGTTTTTTAATTCTTTGGCGAAGTTTTCCGGGTAAGAATCGTAGGAAACTAATTGCAATTTTGAGTTCGAATTATTTTTTGTAAAAAGGCGCACTTTGATATTTCCCGCAGTTATTTTGCTTCACTAATTTACTAAAAGAAAATTCTCGAATGATTACAAGAATAGCATAATAATATATAATAATAATTAATTAATAATAATTTTTACATAATGTATAAGTAAATCACATATGATCGAAATACATATACAGCTACAATAACTAATCGTAATAATATTAATAATATTAATAATTAATTAATAAATAACTAATCAATATAATTAATTAATATGAACTATATTATAATACTATAATAATAATCAATGATATAATAATAATAAAATACATAATAATAATAATAAAAATTATATTTAATGTTAACTTAATTTTTTTATTTTAATCATTCTTTCAATTCTGTTGTAATTTCAAACTCTAAAGATATTGCCAAAGTATTATATAAATTTTATTTTATATTTTATTTTTTTATTTTTTTGTCTTGAAAATAGACCCTTAAAAATTGATCGAATTCCGAAGTCAAAGACTTAATTGAGAGCTTAAACAGATGCTTGGAATAATTTTTTTTTTTTTTTTTTTTTTTTTTTTTTTTTTTTTTTTTTTTTTTTTCTTTTTTTTTTTGCATTATTCGTTCGAAATCATTTTAAACTTCTGACCGAAAG
>JABUQX010133398.1:27500-30000 GCA_015478945.1 Trachelipus rathkii | reverse complement strand
TGGTCTCCCCCTTCCTCTCCTTCCTATCCCCTCCGCCTCCCAAACTCTTCTAACCACTCTCTGCTCCTCCATTCTCACTAAATGCCCATACCATCTTAACATTCCCTTCTCCGCTCTTCCCACCAGACCATTCCTCCAATCACACCTCTCCCTCACCACCCTATTCCTAATCCTCTCCCTTCTGCTAACCCCGCAAACCGCTCTCAACCCCTTCATCTCAAATACTTCCAACTTTTTCCTGGACCTAGCATTCAACCCCCACGTTTCACACCCATACAACACCGCTGGTACACAGATTTTTTCAAACATACTTATCTTAACTTTCTGTGATAGATCCCCCCCTTTCCATATTTCTCTCAGACCACTCAAAGCCCTCATTCCTTCACCTATTCTATGTTCTATCTCCTCCTTCATCCCTCCCCCCTTACTCAACTCCATCCCTAAATATCTAAAAATCTTTACTTCTTCCAATACTACCCCCCCTACTCTAACCTCCTCCTCTCTTTCTTCCTCCTCAAACACTAACACTTTACTCTTACCTGGATTTATTTTAAGCCCCTTTTGTCCACACACTCTCTCAAACTCCCTCACCAAGTACCTCAGCCCTTCCGCGTTCTTCGCCACTAGGGCAGTATCATCCGCAAACAGTATCATGTTCACTTCCCTTCTATCATTCCCTTTCATCAATTCCACCCCCCTTCCCTCCCTCACCATTCCTCTGCAAACACTCTCCATAAACAAATTGAATAGCCACGGCGACATTACACACCCCTGCCTCAATCCACACACCGTCCCAAACATCTCACTCTCCCCTCCTAACACTCTCACACACATTCTACTATTCCTATAAAAAGCCCTAATACCTTTCCCTAAATTACCCCCCACCCCATTTTCCTCCAAAACCCTCCACAGTTCACCCCTATTCACTCTATCATATGCTTTCTCTAAATCTAAAAAACATCCATACACTTTCCCTTTCCTCTCTATACTTTTCTCCACAAGCATCTTTAGTGTAAACACTTGGTCCACACACCCTCTTCCCTCCCTAAATCCTCCTTGTTCTTCCCCCATTCTCCCCTCCGTTAAACCTCTTACTCTCTCAATCAGTATTCTTCCGTACACTTTCCCTACCACACTTAAAAGACATATACCTCTATAATTTCCACATTCCATCCTATCCCCTTTCCCCTTATACAGGGGAACCAAACATCCATCCTCCCAATCCTGTGGTACCACACCACTCCTCCAACATATGTTATATAACCTATGCAGCCATTCCTCCACCCCTATACCTCCCTTCTGCAACATTTCCATTCTCACACCATCCAGACCTGCGGACTTCCCTTTTTTTCCTTTATTCAATTCACAGCCCTAATAATTTCCTCCATTTGTATTTCATCCTCCCCCTCCCTCCCCACTTCATTTCCCATCCTCACCTCTTGCATATCTTCCTCCCCTACCCCACCCCCTTCATTCAATAGTCCACTAAAATACTCCCCCCACCTCTTCCTCACCCTATCCTCTCCTCCTATCCAATCCCCATCTCCTCCCTTAATCCTCTCCCCCAACCCCTCCTTCCTCTTCCTTTTTTTTTTCACTTTTTACCGGAACATGTCACTCCCCGATTCAAAATTTTCCGTCACTTTTCTACACCATTCCTCCTTTTGCTCTTCTCTTCGCCCTCTCCACCACCCTCTTTGCTTCCACTCTAACCCTTCTATATTCCTCCCAGCTATCTTCTCTCCTACTTCCCAACCATTTCACATAAGCCTCCTTTTTCCTTTTCACCACCTCCTTCACCTCCTCACTCCACCATTCACTCCCTTTCCTTCTGCTTGCACCCACCCTTTTTACTCCACATACCCTTCTAGCCTCTTCACATACTGCCTCTCTAAATCTCTTCCACTCCCCCTCCACCTCCCCAATTCCCGTCCCTCTCACGTTTCTCCACCTGTCCTCCATACCTCTCCTAAACTCCCTCCCACACACTATCTCCTCCAATTTTTCCACCTTTATCACTTCCACTCTCCTCTTTTCTCCCCTTTCCCTCACCGTCACCTCTCCTCCCACCCTTATCCTGGCAATCACCAAATAGTGATCCGATATCCCCCTCCCCGCCCCTCTAAACACATTTACATCTAATAATCTACCTCTATCTTTCCCATTTACACACACATAATCTAGTATCGCCTTCCCTCCCGTTATCTCACTCTTCCATGTATACTTATGATTATCATTTTTTTTGAACCACGTATTCCCCACAATCATCCTTCTTTCGACACATAACTCTATCAGACTTTCTCCATTATCATTCCTCTCCCCTACCCCAAAAGGTCCTATTATTCTTCCTACCTCCTCCCTTCCCACCCCTGCATTCAAATCTCCCAATAGACAAATTTTTTCATTTACCCCAAAACTCTCTCCCAACACTCATTCAATTCTCCCCAAAATCTTTCTCTCTCCTCCTCTCTCGCTCCATTCACACGTGCATATGCACAAA
>JABUQX010133398.1:15000-22500 GCA_015478945.1 Trachelipus rathkii | reverse complement strand
AATAAAATTATAATGAAGAAATTAAAATAATGGATTGTAGAAGGTGAAGCTCAAGTTCTTTTTTTCAAGACAATCGTTGAGTCCTATGAAGAAAATTTTTCAAATTCTCTTCCACTGGTGGCAAGGGTCCGGAAGCCCTTCTATCACATTAATCTTTTCGTGAATGGTGATATAGCGTATACCATATTAATAATAATAGTGATAGTGGTGATAATGATAATAATGTTAATAATAAGTGAATAGTGGTGAATAATTTAAAATACAGTGAATATAGTGTATAGCGTAATAATATTAATTAAAAAGTGTATTGGATAATAACAATGTCAATATCAAAATATAGTAAATAGTAGAGAATATTACGGAAATGTAATGAAAATTTTTGTTTTCAAATATAGTGTTTATATAATAGTACAATGATAATGATGGTAATAATTGTATACGTACTGCATATTTGAACATAAATATTTATATATTTTTTATATATATATATATATATATATATATATATATATATATATATATATATATATATATATATATATATATATATATATATATATATATATATATATATATATATATATATATATATATATATATATATATATATATATATATATATATAAATATATAAATATATGTTTTTTTATATTTATTTATTTAAAAGCGCCCGGTAGCTCAGTGTTAGAGCACTCACCAAACAAAGTGAGGGTCCTGTCTTCGCAAAAATTTGGTCGGGTGGGAGAATGTGAGCAATTCTCTCCTTAGGCTTTGCTTCGTCCTTGCTTGACGTTAATCTTAGTACACCCCTCCTAAATTAGGGCTCTGCCCATGAGCGATGGTGTTTAGCTTAAATATATATGGTATATATGTTATAGAGCATATATAAACCCCCAGCACCAAAAAAATATATATATATATGCGTTATATGTAGAATATAATATATATATATATATATATATATATATATATATATATATATATATATATATTTGTATATATATATATATATATATATATATATATATATATATAAATATATATATATATATATATATATATATATATATATATATATATATATATATATATATATATATATATATATATATATATTATATATATATTACATGGAATATGGCTTAGAATAATAATAGGATGGTGTTTTTTCCAAACTGATGAATCGATGAGGAGCGTGGAAAGAACTCTTTAATATATGAAAAATAATATTAACAGTAAATGAAGTGAGGTGATAGGGAATGTGTGTGGGTTTGAAGGTGCAAGAAGGAATAGGTATTTTGGGACTGTTATTGAATAGCTATATAGAAATGGCAGAGTGGAAAGCTTTTAAAGAATTGTAATCAGGTATGGTATTAAATTACTGGTGAAATGATCAAGAACGAAGGTGAAATATGATTGATTGGATTTGGAAGTTAGTAATAAAGCTGTTTATAGGAGGGTATAGTTCCAAGTAATTGAGCAGAAAGTGTGGCCAGTAATTTTGGTATGCTGGGTGGAGAAAAGGGGAACTGTAGAAATTATAAGGGAATAAGTTTATTGAGTGTTGTAGGGAAGATATATGCTGGTATTTTGGTCGAAAGAGTGCGTCGAATGACTGAAGGACTGATTGGTGAAGAACAAGGTGCGTTTAGAAGTGGTAGAGGAGATGAAAGTTTAATATTGAAACAAATGATTGAGAAAATGAGAGAAGAAAAATAAATTGTATTTAGGTTTTTTATGATTTGAAACAGGCGTAAGTGATAGAATTGTTGTGTGAAACAAAGTGGCAGTGTTAGTGATATATGGTGTTGGTGAAGGCTTCTGAATGGAATCAAAAGCATATAGATGACGATAGTGAAGCATATAAGAATAAATGGTGTCAATGGTGATTGGTTTAGGATTAATAGCGGAGTGAGACAGGGTTGTGTTATGTCTCCTTGGTTATTCAATTTGTATATGGATGGGGTTATGAAAGAATTCGAGGTGGGGATGGCAGGAAATGGTGTTAGAATGATGGAGAATGAAGATGAGTGGAGGGTGCCCTACCTATTATATGCGGATGATTTGGTTTTGTGTGGCGAATCTGAAAAGAGTTTGAGAGGATTAGTAGAGAGATTTGGCAGGGTGTGTAAAAGGAGGGGTTTGAAAGTAAACGTAGATAAGAGTAAGGTTATGGTTGTCAGTGAGGACAGTCCTCAGTGTGAAGTTATGTTAGATGGTGAGCAGCTGGAGCAAGTGTCTGAGTTTAAATATTTAGGGTATGTGTTGGATGAGAAGGGAACGGATGATGCAGAGTGTAGTAGGAAAGTTGTGAATGGCAAGAAGGTTGCTGGTGCAATTAAATTGTTGGTGAATGTAAAAGGACTAAGTCTTGAGTGCGCTAGGGTCTTACATGAGGGTATGTTGTTACCTGTGTTATTGTATAGTAGTGAGACTATGGTCTGGAATAAGAAGTATAGATCTAAAGTTCAATGTGTTCAGATGGACAATCTTAGGGGCATGCTAGGTGTGAGAAGAATTGATAAAATGAGGAATGAACGTATTAGAGAGTTGTGTGGTGTGAAGAAAGGGGTAAATGAGAGAATAAATGAAAGTATGTTGAGATGGTTTGGTCATGTGGAAAGAATGAATGATAGTCGGTTGGTTAAGCGGATGTATAGTGGTGAGTGTGTTGGAATCGACCGGCTGGGAGACCAAAGAAAGTGGATTGAGTCGGTGAACGAATGTCTGAAGGAGAGAAATGTGTTGGCAGAGGCGAGAATAAAGGATCATAATAGGAGTGAATGGCGGGATTTTGTATGGGGCATGGTTGTGGCATACCTGGGGCTGGATGAACCCTTACATTGACGATTTATCATAGTGAGGATCCTGCGGTCCCATGAAGCTCTAGGGTGGGATTTTCTGTCTGCAGTGCTTACTAATTAATGGTACAGAGGGGGGCGGTAAGGCTGGGCTTCTTTTCGACGACTTGTCATATTCTTCTACTGCTTTTCTTTTCTGATGCATGACACACACCTTACCCACAGTGTTGGGGTAAAGAGCAAGAAAAAGAAAAAAGAAAGAGAAAGAAATATATATATATATATATATATATATATATATATATATATATATATATATATATATATATATAAATATATATATATATATATATATATATATATATATAAATATATATATATATATATATATATATATATATATATATATATATATATATATATATATATATATATATATATATATATATATATATATATATATATATATATATATATATATTTTTATATATAAAGATAAAAAACATATATATATATATATATATATATATATATATATATATATATATATATATATATATATATATTTTTTTTTTTTTATATTCAAAAATATAACTATATATTTAAATAGTATAGTATATATATATATATATATATATATATATATATATTATAGCATATATATATATATATATATATATATATATATATTGTATAGTTTTAACTTCCAAAGATACGACTAAAGGCAGGATGTTATTAACAGGTTAGTAATAAATAATTAAATATAAATTTGGGAGCTTAATGCAAAATTCGGAGTAAGAGTGATAGGTTCAATATTTACATACATTGGAATAAAAAAACGATACATAAAGGGGCAAGCTTGACTACAAACTTGACTACAAAAGGGAGCAGTACCAGTACCAACTAGTAACTATATTCTGTCTGGTACCAACTACGTCAGAGGGAACCAATCTTTGGTACCAACCAAAGACTTGGGTTTAGCAGATAGAACCAACTAAATGCGTGGATGTCAATTCAGTATCAACTAAGATTGACGGGTGGGAATAGCTACCGTGTTAAAGCTAGGCGACAATACCAACTGTCTCAGAGGGAGCCAAGCTTCAGTACCAACTACGATTGACATCAGCTGAAAAGTTAGACCTTTCTAGTTAGACTACAGTTGCTAGCAGAGAGAACTTTGAGATTAACTTTCTCCCTATCGAACACTTTCGGTGCCTGAGATATTCTAAAATGAAGTTTCAACGGTCGAGTCTTAAATAATAATAAACTACAAAACTAAGTTTATGCAATATAAATAAAAATAAAAAGCTAACTTATATCAAAATTATTTGTACTTACTCAAAAATAAAGGGTAACTAAATAATCTTTAATCTCCCATTATAACTAAATAGGACTAAATAAATACAAAAATATTGTTAACCTTATAAAAAATATATTATACGCAATTACTTTACCTAAGAATATTTAAAATTAATAAAATAAATAAATACATCAAATTATATCAAATTTAATAAATCCTGTGGCTTATTTATTTATAATAAACTTAAAGCATTCTTAAAAGTAATTTTATCCTTAACAAAATAAATCAAGATGGCTACAGTCACGTACTCTAGAGATGTCAACCGAAAGAAATAACAATAATAAGAATATTAAAGTTATTTATGGAAGAAACTAATGTTATTCGTAAATGTTATTTCATAACACATTTAACTATAAATAAATTATTTGGATAACTAGGAATATAAAAAAAACATAAATCTATTAACTAACTTAAAATTACGACGAATCAAACTTAAAATGGAAGCTTTGGTCACAACTTTAATAGGTCTTTCAAAATATATCAGTGAGGAGCTCAAAAAGTTAAAACAATAAATCTAAACGTTATTAAGCTATTTAGTAAATAAATAATGATTTTATCTTATATAATATTAAATAATAAATATAAAAATGATACTGATTTAATAAAATAAACTCAATAAAGCTTATAAAAAAGCAACAAAATAGTAATTAAATTACTTTAGTTGTCCATAAATTTTAGTCTACATCAAAGAAAATTAAAATAAAAGGTATAACTTTTATAAATGGAATAGAAAGATTTTAAGTCTTCAACAAATCAGAATTTAATTTTACGACGATTTATGAAAAGAAATATATATCAAAAAATAGAGAAAAATAAACTACATTATATAAAAATAATGTCTTCCTGAAATAATATCTGTTAATACCTTTTCCAACCGTCTTTTGTCGGTAAATGAGTCATTTAACTAAAGCACGTGAGCAGATTCCATTTTAAAAGGTAAACTAATCTATTTTTTATTTTAAGATTTTATATAATTATTATTTTTTACAATTATATATATATATATATATATAATATATATATATATATATATATATATATATATATATATATATATATATATATATATATATATATATATATATATATATATATATATATATATATATTATATATATATATATATATATATATATATATATATATATACATATATATATTTATTTATATATATATATATATATATATATATATATATATATATATATATATATATATATATATATATATATATATATATATATATATATATATATATATATATATATATATATATATATATAAATGGTCAGCCTCCCGAAAGCATCATGCGCGCATGCATGTAACTAAAAATCTATAACAGCTACTGGAAAACATTTTATTAATCAGGAGACATTTTTATCCATGAAATTTAAAAAAAAAAAAAAAAATAACGCTTTTGAAAAATTTAAAATAGTTAAAAATGTTGAAAAACTTGTATGATATTACCGTTTTCTGAGAATACGAAGAAACTCGAGTACTCCCGAGTGAGCACGCAAAGGTGCCAAATGTTGATTTTTTTCTTTTTTAATTAAAGAATATCCCACGGGTAAACAAGAACGATGGATAGAGTCGGGGTTTCTCGGCCTACCGGGGGACGACGGGGGGACTTCGTCCCCCTCTGTCCCTCCGTCGGCTCGAACCCCCCTAAAAAGGATATAAAAAGAAAAAATAACATTTTCTCCAAAGCGTAAAATTAAAATACTGTTTGGCAACTCTTGCTCTCGTGAAGTAATGCAGGGATTCAAGGTCAATCACACTGTACGCTTGCCACATCTAAGATTATACTAGTATTTAAGGTGTTATTAATAAATATTAGAATAAAATAATTTTTTTTTAAGTTTCATCGATGAAATAGATATATACTAAAATTTACTATATATATGTTAATAATTTTAGTTGTAATTATAAGATATTAGGAATAGAACACTGAAAAAGAAAATGATAGAGTGTTATATATGTATAGATATATATATGATATATATATATATATATATATATATATATATATATATATATATGAACTTGTCCTTTAAAAGGAAGTTAACCGATATATATCGAACGAACGATGTAATCGATTTTTCGATTATTTCAAGGCAATAGAGCGTCAGAGTTACCAAAAACATTTTTTTTTTAACTAAAGGAATACCCAAGATTAAATCGCAAAGATGGAAAGAATCAGGGTCTCTCCGCCTCAAAAATTTAAAATTAAATTAAAAATTAAAATGCAGCTTTTGGCAACTCTTGCGCTTCAGTACCTGTTCCTTTCACCATTTCTTTACTCGAATGTTTTATAAATGAACATGATATAACTCTCTCACACCCTTTCCCCCTCCTCAAAGAACTCATACTCCTCTCTCTTGATCACAATTTCTTCCATTTTAATAACAAATTCTACAAACAAAACTCAGGCTTAAGCATGGGTTCCCCACTCTCTCCTATACTAGCTAACATATTTATGGAACTCATCGAATTCTACTATATTCTCCCTCATCCTTTGTTATCTAATTCCTTCTGGTTTAGATATGTTGATGATATTTTTGCAGCTTTACCACTCACTATCAACCCCACCGACATTCTTAACCATATCAATAATATACATCCCAACATAAAATTTACAATAGAACTTTCTAACAACAACACCCTTCCCTTCCTTGACACTCTCATTTCTTGGACCCCCCAGAACATCTTACAATTTTCTGTTTACAGAAAACCTACTGCTAACCCTAGCTACACACATTGGTTTTCTTCACACCCCCAAAACACCAAACTCGGTATCCTTTCCTCTCTTTATCTCAGAGCCTTCAATATCTGCTCCCCTTCTTTCCTACAATCTGAAATTAATCTTATCTCTTCCACATTCCTTTAAACTCTCTTACCCACAACACATCATTAATACTGCCTTACGCCGAGCTAAGAACAATTTTTACACCAATCTCAATGCACAAAACAGAACACACACTTCTTTTTTACCATTACCACCCATTATTCACAATACTGTTAAAAAAATACTACCTGAATCCATACACATTTCCTCCTCAAATATTCTCCCTTTCAAAAAAATTCTAAAACCACACACACACAACAATACTTCCACCTCACAATACGTTTACAAAATTCCTTGTAATCAAGCATACATCGGAGAAACTATTGACTTCACCCGTAGACAATACCAACATAAATACGACCTCCAAACAGATAACCTAAACTCTGCCCTTACCATCCACAGATCCACCCACAACCACTTTATAAATGCTGACCACATGACACCCGTTATTAACATTGAAAACTTACACCTGAGAAAACTTTCCGAATCATTTG
>JABUQX010133398.1:7500-10000 GCA_015478945.1 Trachelipus rathkii | reverse complement strand
CCTAAAGCCTTGATTTCATGGAAAGTAGGTTCAACCTTTAATTAGTGCTTGTTTGTTCATTATACACTCGTAACATACATTAGTTATATTTTCCTTTCTAAGAGCACAATGTACACAAGGATCTATTCGAGATTAAAGCAGGTATGTTACAGTAAAAATAAAATCATGAACCTGATGATATTTACGTGAAAGTTTAGGCCTCTTATATGCACACCATAATAACTGCATGCTCAAACCAAGACGATCTTTGACCAAAACAAAGTGTGAGCCCCAAAACTGCTCTGCTTTATATTTATTCCAATTCTAAGGTAATATTTGTGGAACTTACGAGTTTGATAAGTCACGAATAAACCGCATAATCTGCACATTAATATACTTTTCATCCTCTCTCTCTCCTCTCTCTCTCTCTCTCTCTCTCTCTCTCTCTCCTCTCCTCTCTCTCTCATCGAAGACGTTGTGCGTACACAAATAGAGCAAAGCAATTGAGGTGATATTAAGGTTCTTCCATAAAAAGTACCATAACTTCCTATAAGCCTTGTGTGTCTACGAGAAACAACAGTAAAAGGAAATTAGAAAAAAAAGACGAGCTTTGACTGTATGCTTTTCAGGAATTGTAGTTGATGCTAAGATTATGTAGAGTAGAAAGGTAACAGAAATTAATTTTTTTTCGCACCCAAATAGAAAAACACGAGTTGCAATAAGGCATCTTAGCACCAATTATTTCCTGCTTGAGTGGGAATAAAATGTTAAAATATATTAGCTTTGAAGGTTTTGGGTAAGAGTGAGTGAGATATGAAGTGAGGGATTGAAATTCATATAATAGAAATGTTTAATGAAGGTTGAAAAAAGATAAAACTTTGATTATTTACCAACTGTTCTAAAAGGGTGGCGGGGGCCCGTCATCAAGAGCTGCTAGTATAATAAGCTAAAGAGAAATACGTAGAGGAGGAAAGAGTATATTGCAGAAAGTGAATTTTAAACTTTCAAAGTTAAAGAGAATTCTTTCGAAAGCTTTTCTATATTTCCATCCTCCACAACAACAATCTAGAAATACAGATGATGGAGGTGAATCAGAATAAAAATAAAAAGTACAAAGCAATTTACATAGATAAGTTATAAATGTCAAAATCTTTCGAATATATGGATAAATTGTGGAAGAATAAAAATAAAAAAATCCCAAAGGTAATTTTAATGTATTTATGTTCAATAGACTATTTTGTAACTATTGAAAATGAGGAGATATATATTTAATTAAAAAAAAAATGAAAATAAAAATTAGAACAGGAGTTGTAATTGCCATTCTCTTAGTACCAATCAAATTCAAAATAAAAAGTAGTTTTGAAGTTGGCTAAAAGGAGTGGGTGGGATATGGAAGCTGACGGATTGAAGATCATTAATGAAATGATTAATGAAAGTGATGAAAGAAAAACCTTTGATTATCTGGACTGTTGAAAGGTGGACGGTGCCCGTCATCAAAGCGCTATATAATAAGGGTAAAAGAAATATGGAGAAGCAGAGAAGTATATTGAAGAAAGGGTGAAGTTTGAACTCAAAAATGTTAGAGATTCTTCAAAGCTTTCTATATTTCCATCGTCACAATAAAATTCAGAAATACATAAGAGGAGTAAGGATCAGAATTAAATTTAAAAGTATCAAATTAAAAATTGGAAATAAATAAATTAGCAAAAATTCTTCTTGAATACTTATAAATGACGATGTGTAAGAATGAAAATCAAAAAATCCCACCAAATTATCTCTAATTGTTAATATATTTTAATGTTCTATTTTCATTAGATTTTATTTTATTAACGTAATTTGAAAATCGGGAAAGAGGAATATTTTTTATTTGAAATGGATGAAATTGAAATGGTGAAATGCCAAAGAAAAAAATAGAAAAAAAAATCAAAATAGAAATATAAAAAAGTAGAAAAATCATAAACAGAAAGTAATGAGATGAATTTAGAGACATTGGAACTTGAATCGTTCTCAACGAACTACATGCAATATCATCTTTGATAAGTAGTTTTCACGTCTTGAAATAAATTTGATGTTTAATAGAATATTCTGTGGTAATATATATAAACTACGTTTAAATTTGATAAGAAATATACAAAAATCAATTAAAATAATTTTCATATTACTTAAAAGGTTGATATTGTAAAAAAAAAAAATTGCCATTTTTTTTCTTTCTCATCTATATTGGTTTTGTATTGAAATAAAAAATTCTTTCTTTGTGAAAAAAAAACTTTTACCAAGGGAAATTTTTTTTAAAAAAAAAAAAACGAAATAAAAAAAAAAATTTTTTGGTTGATATGTCAGAATATTTATTTAAAATCATTATTTTATTTTCAGAACCGAAACTCTTAATTAAGTATAAAATTTTGATGACTCTTGTATATCTTAGCAAGGGGCAAGATCCCAATTTTTATATTTAATAAATTAAAACTTTCTTTCGGTTCATTATATATGGATTTTCTATTTATTGCACATTGCTTGTTTT
>JABUQX010133398.1:0-2500 GCA_015478945.1 Trachelipus rathkii | reverse complement strand
TATGGATAGATCTGAATATGTTTGGATGGGGTGAGTAGGACTTTCAGATGGATAGTGTTTGGGGCACCCTGAATGGGTGGAATAGTACGGGGTGATCAAAGAAAGGATGGCTATAAGCAAGTTGGTTTGGGATGTGCGGAGAAAATAGAATGGTAGGAAGTATTGAATTTCTGCGAGGAAGAGAGGTATTGGGTGTAAGTAATACTTCTTTAAAACACAAGAGTATCCAGTAAGATATACTACAGTTTTGTTTAGGTAGAGATGCATCACACCATCCCCAAAGTGAAAGTAGGATTATTTGTGTTTGTGAGAAGGAATGTTGAAGTTAGTGGTATGGATGTTAATCAGATAGGGGTTAGGATGGGATTATCGCGATCATTATGTTGTTCTATGTAAAATTTAGTTAGTGGGGGCTTGGATGGAGAGGACGGTGATAAGGAAGGAAGTGGGGTTAAAATTATAAAGGTGAGAAGTCATAAATGTGAACAAGGTAATTAAAGATAGAGTCATGTAAGAGCGCTTCGCAAGTAAATCAGTTGAATGTGAACAGAGTTGAAAACTGAACACAAATCCTGGGGAGCAAATGAACAAGTAATTCAGCATATGCCAAAAGAGTCTGGATGTGCTATTTAAAGTAAGAAGTAAGGAATTTTTAAACAGTGAGTGGTGGATGGAAATTAAGAGGTGATGTGAAGCGGTTAAAGAGTAAAAAAGAAACGTGGTTGAATGTACTAAAGCAAATGATGAAGTTGTTCAAAAGAATAGATAGATGTTTGGAATAATATAAGGAGGATAAAATAAATAATTAAAAAGGTGCAATACGTAGGAGAAAAGAAGAGGAAATGAACAGTTTGTGAAGGAGGTATGAATGGGGACTTACATGGCAATAGGAAGCTCTTCTGGAAGAAAGGGGGAAGGTTAAGAATGAGTATAAGGAAACCAGGCTTAGAAATAATAATAGGGATGTGGTGCTTTGTAACTTGGATGAAATGGATGTTGAGTGGAGTGGTTGGAAAGAATACTTGAGAATCTGCATAAATGCAGTAATGAAGAGGTGATAGTGAATGCGTGTGTGTTTGATGGTGCAAATAGGTATTTTTGGATGAGGTTATTAGCAAGGAGGAGTAAGGTCAATAAGGTTAGAGTTTTTTTTGGGAAAAAGGAAAAATTTGTGGTGAACTGCGGTATAGATAGATTACTGGTGAAGATCGCAAGAACGGAGGCGAGATCGTTGTGTGATTGGAATTGGAAAGTTGGTAATAAGCGTTTATGGAGTGTTATAGTTTCCAAGTGGATTGGAGGGAGAGCGGTAATAAGTACCCTTATATAAGGTAAGGGCAGTAAGGGGACTGTAAGAAATCGTATAGGGAATAAGTTTATTTGAGTGTTGTAGGGAAGATATAGTATGCTGGTATTTTGTCGAAAGAGGGCGTCGAGTGACTGAATGACTGATTGGTGAAGAACAAGGTTGCGGTATGGAGTGGTGAGAATGTTGTGGATTCAAAGTCTTACAGTTGATTACAAATGATGAGAAATGAGAGGAGAAGAAGAATATATTGATGAGGTTATGGATTTACAGGCGTATGATTATGGTTAATACGGGGAGCTTCTATGGCAGGGTGTAGTGATTATATTGGGGTTGGGTGGTAGGCTTGAATGGAATCAAAATGTAGGTATGAGGATGTGAAGCATGTGTAAGATTAAATGGTGTCAAAGGTGATTGGTTATTATTAATGAGCGGAGTAGACAGGGTTGTTGTATGTCTCCGTGGTTGATTCAATTTGTAAATGGATAGGGTTATGAAAGATTTAGAGGGGGTAGCAGGAAATGGTGTTAGAAATGATGGAGAATGAGATGAGTGGAGGGTGCTCTACCTATTATATGCGGCATGATTTGGTTCTTTGTGGCGAATCTGAAGAGGTTTGAGAGGATTGGTAGAGATTTTGGTAGGGTTTGTAAAAGAAAGGGTTTGAAAATAAATAAACGTAGATAAGAGTAAAGGTTATGGGTTATGAGTGAGGACAGTTCCTCAGTGTGAGTTATGTTAGATAGGTGAGCAGCTGAAACAAGTGTCTGAGGTTTAAAATGAATTAGGGTAATTTGGATTGAGAGGACGATGATGCAGAGGGAGGTAGGAATGTGAAATAGCAGGAAGGTGGGCTGGAATGTTTCAAGTCGTTGCGTGAATGTGAAAGGACTAAGTGTGGTAGTACGCTAGGGTTGTGCATGAGGATATGTTGTTCACCTGTGATTGTATGTATAGTCAGTGAGACTATGGTTGGAATTCTAAGAGATAGCTACGATCCTTAAGTCAATGTGCTCCGAAGATGGTATAAACCTCTGTTAGGGGCATTGTTAGGTGTATGGAGAAGACAATTGAATAAATAGAGGAAGTGGAACGTATTAAGATGGCATCTGCTAATACGACCCGGGTGCTCTTTTCTACTTTGCTATTAGTGTTATACGGTATATGTAATTGAGAAATATATCTCGATATTTA
>JABUQX010133397.1:20000-27500 GCA_015478945.1 Trachelipus rathkii | reverse complement strand
GATTATTATTATTATTATTATTATTATTATTATTATTATTATTATTATTATTATTATTATTATTATTATTATTATTATTATTATTATTATTATTATTATTATTATTATTATTATTATTATTATTATTATTATTATTATTATTATTATTACTGAGTTATATCTATTGCTAAGGTAGAAGTAGTCATAGTAAGTATTTATATATCACTAGATTTATAACAGTGAAAATAAATAATAATAATAAATAATAATTAATAAACAATAATAATAATAATAATAATTAATATAATAAATTAATAATAATAATAATAATAATAATAATTAATAATAAAAATAATAATTAATAATAATAATAATAATAATAATAATAATAATTCATAATAATATTATTTAATTAATAATAATAGTAAATTATTAATAATAATAATAATAATAATAATAATAATAATAATAATAATAATAATAATAATAATAATAATAATAATAATAATAATAATAATTATAATAATAATAATAATAATAATAATAATAATAATTAATGAAATATATATATATAGTATAATATATATATATATAATATATATAATATTATATATAATATATATTTTAAAATAATAAAAATTTAAATATATATATAGTATATATATAGGTCCTATTCTGTTTTACGACTCCGTTCAGTTTTGATTTTTTTTGTTTTTATTAATTGCTATTATATGATATACTAACAATTAAATTTCGCATTACCACCTCCCGAGGAGGTAAGCCTGCAGCCCTTCGGGCTGAGGCCAAAGCCGCACCACCCGCCGGGGTGATCCCTCTCAGGATTCACCTCCTTTCAAACGGGGCACCCTAGGGTTTTCTCTCGCGAAGTATGTGTTGCTTTAGATACTCTTGGTTAATGAAAACTGTTTATTTCGTAAGTTAGGTATGGTTCTTATTAAATTTTGGGTTAAGTTTTTGAAGTAATGGTATAGCCCTAGAAATTTGATTAAATGTCTACGTTTATTCATAGGTTAAATGATGTTATACTCGAAACGAATGACACTTTAACGAAGATAGTTTCAATTCATAGTTCAAGATGTTGGTATCTTTGTTAGATTGGTCACTTTTAGGGATTTTGTTAGATGCTACGGCTTTACCTGTTGCTGTATTTGCGGGAAAAGTGGGAACATATGCGAGTATTGTATGACCTGTTAACTACTTTACCTTTGATCAGTAGGGAATTTTTCATGATGTTAGCTGATTATTCATACGCTATGTATGTTAGGTTTACATTATGTACATTATATTCTTAGTTGCCGATTTGATATGATAGCTTTATTGATGCTAAAACTTTGTTAAGCATATATTCGGAGGTTAGATTATAAAGAACTTATTTTTTATGTTGTGCTTGGTTAAAACTTTGTATTTTGCAATTATTTTCGTTTGGGAATATATATTTAGACGATGTTTATGATGAATTTTTGTTAAATATTACGAATTTGATGTAAAAATTTGTTACGTTGGCAATATATTCGCTGGTAAGTATGATGATTAGACAGGGTTATGTTAAATTTTTGTTAAATATTATGTGTCACTAGCAAATTGCCATTGCCATCTTGGCTACTTCTCCCAAACTCGAATCGTTACTTTTTTGTGAAGTGTTAGGATCGGCCACGAGTTTCATTTCCTATTTTGTCTGATGTTTAGCAATGTATTTCCCTACGTGCCCTTGTTAGTTTGCCGCTTGTATACTTATTTCCTGAGTTCAGCTTTATGTTAGCAATATCAACTTGATACTTCGCTACGGCTAGCATATATTCGAATGGCTTAGTATATAAAAAAACTTATTTTTTGTGTTATGTTTAGTCGAAATGATGCATCTACGGATGACATCCAGCAATAATCAATAGATCAAAAGGTCATGCGGGAGGGGCGGGGTGGGTAGTTGATGGTTTATTTACTGATTACTGATTACTGCTTTAAAATCAGAAAACTATTACAATTACTACATATTTTATTCAAAGAGCTTATTTTTTACTTGTTTTATGCTTTGATAAAAGCTTTGTGATGTTTACAGTTATTCGTGGTCTGTATGATAATTAGACAGGTTATGATAAAATTTTTGTTAATATTACTGTGTTAATGTAAAATTAACGTTTAAATATGTTAGAAATATGTTTGGAAAAAGCATGAACAGGTTACGTTTTGTATGCAATGCTTGGTTTACTTTACTAGTGTTAAGTGTGGAATTTTGTTAATGTTAACTGTTTATTAGTGTATAAGTTGTGTTAAGTTTGTCATTGTACATTATTTTCTTAGTTCATATGTTGCTATGTTAGCTTTATTAATGTGAAAACATTGTTATGTTAGCATTTTATTCTTTGTTTGTTTGATAAATAGATACGGTTATGATAAATGTTTGTTAAATATTACTATGTTAAGGTAAAAATACCAATGATATGTTACAGATACGTTTGAAAAAGTGTGAACAGGTTACGTTCTGTATGCAATGTTAGTTACTTTACTGCTGTTAACAGCTTTAAAATCAGTAAACTATTACACTTTATTATGATATTTTATTCAAAGAACTTGTTTTTATGTTATGTATGGATAAAACTTGTTATTTTTTATGTTGTGTTTGGATAAAACTTTGTTATGTTTGCAATTATTCGTGGGGATTATGATATTTAGTTATGGTTATGATGAATTTTTTTTTGTTAAATTTTACTATGTTTAATGTAAAAAAGTGTTACGTTAGCGTATATTCGTTGTTCTGTATGATAATTAGATAAGGATGTGATAAATTTTTGTTAAATATTACTGTGTCAATGTAAAATATTAACGTTAATATGTTTAAATGTGCTTGGAAAAAAGTACAATAGGTTAAATTTTGTTATTCATTCTGAAAAAGTTTAACTACATTAAGTGCGACTTTGTTAATGTTAAACAGTTATTAGGGCGTAAGCTATGTAGTTTGTCGTTGTACACTATTTTCTTAGCTCGGGTTATGCTATGTTAGCTTATTATGGTTGAAAACTTTATACGTTAGCGTATATTCGTGATTAGTATGATAATTAAGCCGCAAGTTATTTGATAACTTTTTGTAAATATTACCATGTTAATGTAAAATTAAACATTGTTATGTAGAGGTATGCTTGAGGAAAAGTTATGAGGAGGTTACGATTTTGTATGTTATGTTAGATACTCTACGTGTTAAGTGTGAAACGTTGTTAACAAAACAAGAATCAATGGTATTGCGTAATGTTTCGAAAAGTGGGAGGAGTTTGAGCAAATTCTCGAATTGTATCTGATAACTCTAGTGAAACAGGAAATACAAATATATATGTGAAACGAATTCCTCGTAAGTCATAGATATGAAAATACAAATATATGACCTGATTTCATGTTTAAACAAAGTTGTATATGGCATGTTGAATAGACTTTTGAACCGTTATGGTTCGTTCGCGTGTTGTATATCCTTGTTTACGCTCTTATGATTGGTTGAAAGAAAGAATCCCATTACCTTTAAGGATGTTTATACACTATTTTCTTCAGTAGGACATTTTTCGCTTTGCTGGGTACGATGACATCGCCCACGCATCTCTCGTTGTTGTTGATATCGTCAACGATGCTGTGTTAAGTGTGGAACTTTAAATTAATGTTGACAGGTTATCATAGGTAAAGTTGTGTTAGGTTTGCGTTGTATATTATTTTCTTAGTGCGGGTTATGCTAAGTTAGCTTTATGATGTGAAAAACTTTATTATGTTTAGCGCTATATCCACGTCATCCAGTATGATGAATAGCCAATGTATGATAAAAATTTGTTAAATATTACCATGTTAATGTAAAATAACATTGATATGTTAGAGATATGCTTTAGAAAGTGTGAATAGGTTAACGTTTTTGTATGTTATGTTAGTTATTTTACTGTTGTGAAGAGTGAAAATTTGTTAACGTTAACAGTTTATTTATGTTTAAGTGTGTTAGGTTGTCGGTGTGGTTTATTCTTAGTTCAGAGATCATATGTAAGCTTTACTAATATGAAAAACTAATGTTGTACGTTAGCTATTAACAATAATAAAACAAATAATAATATTCATTGATCGGTATGATAATTAGACAAGGTGTGATATATTTTTGTTAAATATTACCATGTTAATCTAAAATTAACATTGCTATGTTAGAGATATGCTTGACAAAAGTGTGAATAGGTTACGTTTTTGAGCGCTATGTTAGTTACTTTACTGTTGTTAAGTTTGAACTTTGTTAATTTTAACCGCTTATTGAGGTTTAAGATGTGTTTGGTTTGTCTGTACATTATATTCTGAGACGAAATGATGCAATCATACTTTTATTAATGGTGGACAAAAGTTTGTTATGTTAGCATATATCTTTGATCAGTGTATAAAGAACTTGTTTTATGTTATGTTTATCCAAATAATGACCTACACGAAAATGCTGACTTGAATCAATAGATCGATAGATCATGGGAGGGTAGGAGACGATGAGGAGAGTAGGATGGATGGGTTGATTTACTGATTTACTGCTTTTGGGTATGTAAAAACACAAATTTTTACGTTATAAAAATAAAAAGAATAAAATTTTTTAGTAAAAACAAAAAGTTTTAACGAAATAAAATTAAAAATTAAGTTTTTTTATAAAAAAAACAAAAACAAAAAGTTTTAAAGAAATAAAATTAAAAATAAAAGTTTTTAGAGTTGTTATAAAACATAAAGACATTAGCAAAAACATAAAAATGTTTTTAATAAATTTGTTATCTTGACCCTGTGTCAAACAAGAATCAAATGTTAGCTTAATGTTTCGAAAACGAACCAGACAAGGAATCATAGGTATTGCGTAATGTCTTCGAAACGAAACCAAACAAGAATCATAGGTATTGCGTAATGTTTCGAAAAAGTGGGCGGTGTTTGATCAATTTTCTCGACTTGTATTGATAACTTAGTGAAACAGAACCGCTCAGCTTTTCGTACATGATCGTTCTGTATGCATTGTTAGTTACTTTAGTGTTGTTAAGTATTGAAACTTTGTTAATGTTATCATTTATTTCGAACTTATAAGGTATGTTAGGTTTTGACATTGTGTGTTATATTCCTAGTTCAGGATATGATATGTTAACTTATGATGTGAAAAACTTTGGTACGTCAGCATATATTTGTTGACAGGATTATGTTAAATTTTTGTTAAATGTTACTATTTTAATGTAAAATAACAGTGATATGTAGAGATATGTTGAAAAAAGTGTAATATGGTACGGTCGTAAGCAAAGTCAGGTACTTTCCCTGTTGCCAAGTATGGATTTTGTTAGGTTGATGTTATTACATTATATTCTTGGCATTCAGGTTATGTTAATGTTAGCTTTATTGATGTGAAAAACTTTGCTAGTTTACGTTTTACGTTTTGTTTATGAAAAATGTAAATTTTTTACGTTATAAACATAAAAAGAATAAAAATTTTAGTAAAAACAAAAAGTTTTAAAGAAATAAAGTTAAAAATTAAAAGTTTTTCTTTAAAAAAAAAATTTTAAAGAAATAAAATTAAAAATAGCTAAAAGTTTTTTAAAACAAAAAGTTTTAAAGAAATAAAGTTAAAAATAAATAAAAGTTTTTAAAACAAAAAGAAAAAAGATGTGAAAGGCAACGTTCTATATGTTTTGGTAGTTACTTTACTGTTGTGTTAATATTGAAATTTGTTAAGTTAGCTGTTGTATCGTGTTTAAATATGCTAGGGTTGATGTTATACATTATATTCTTACATCAGGTTATGTTATGTTAGCTTTATTGATGTGAAAACTTTGTTATGCCAGCATATATTCGAGGGTTAGTATAAAAAAGAACATATTTTTATGCTATGTTTATCCAAAATGATACTCGAAATATGACTGGAGTCAACAGATCAATAGATCAATACCCCCAATAGATCAGGGTTGGGACGGGTAGGGGTGGTTTGATTTACTGATTCAGTGATTTACCGTTTTAGGGTATGTAAAAACACAATTTTTTTTTTTACGTTATAAACATAAAAAGAATAAAATTTTTAGTAAAAACAAAAAGTTTTAAAGAAATAAAGTTAAAAATTAAAAGTTTTTTTTTAAAAAAAAACAAAACTAAAAAGTTTTAAAGAAATAAATTTACAAATAGCTAAAAGTTTTTTAAAACAAAAAGTTTTAATGAAATAAAGTTAAAAATAAATAAAAGTTTTTAAAACAAAAAGAAAAAAAGATGTGAAAGGCAACGTTCTATATGTTTTGCTAGTTACTTCACTGTTGTTAAGTAATGAACTTTGCTAATGTTAGCTGTTTATTCGTGTTTAAGGTATGTTAGGTTTTTCAGTGTGTGTGTAGTATTCTTGGTTTAGGACTAGATATGTTAGCTTTTTAAGCCCAAAAACTTTGTTACGCGCATATATTCGTTGATCAGGTATGAAATTTAGTACGGGTGATGATAAATATTACAGTGTTAATACGAAAATAACATTGTTATTGTAGAGATATGCTTGAAAAAATGTGAATAAGTTACGTATTGTATGCAAATGTTAGTTACGTTACAGTTTTAAGTTATTGAAGCTTGTAATGTTGACTTGCTTATTCGTGTATAAGGATGTGTTAGGTGTGTGTGTGTGTGTGTGTGTGTGTGTGTACATTATATTCGTAGTTCATATGATCCTATGTTTGCTTTATTAATATGAAAAACTTGTTCGTTACCATATATTCATTTTGATCAGTATGATAATTAAACAAGGTTGTGATAAATTTTGTTAAATGTTACTATGTTAATGTAAAAATCATCAGTGATATGTTAGAAAAAGTGTAAGTAGATTACGTTCTGCGCTCAATGTTAGTTACTTTACTGTTGTTAAGTATGGAACTTTGTTAATGTTAGCTGTTTATTCATGTCTAAGATGTGGTAGGTTTGTGAATGTGCATTATATTCGTAATTCAGATGATGCTATGTTTTGCTTATTGATGTGAAACTTGTTACGTTAAAGCTTATATTCATCTCAGTATAATAATCAACAAGGTATGTAAAATTTTGTTAAATATTACTATGAAATGTAAAAATATCCAGGATTGGTAGGGATGGGGATTTGTGGTGGTGTTGATCTTACTGATTTACAGGTTAGGTATGCTAAAAACAAATTTTCTTAAGTGTTATATTATATGAAAAGGCCGTAAAATTTAGTAAGAAACAAATTGTTTACAGCTATAAAACAAAATAAATTGAAAGTTTTTGTGTTATGTTACACAAAATATGACATGAATCAATTAGATCATAGATGGAGAGGGGCGTGGGGTGGGGGAGGCTGAGGAGGATGGGGATCTGGAGGCTCTAGAGCCTCCAGAGCCTCCAGAGCCTCCAGAGGCTCCAGAGGCTTTAGAGGGAGAGGTAGTTGGCTTTCTTCATAAATTTTAAATCTTCTGTCAGCAACTTAAAAAGAATAAAATATGATTAATTTTATTTTTTTCTTTTAATTTTTTTTTTAATTTTTTTTTAAAAAATTTT
>JABUQX010133397.1:0-7500 GCA_015478945.1 Trachelipus rathkii | reverse complement strand
ATTCCTTTTTTACTTAATAAATTTATTGATCCGCTTATCCAAATTTTGGCTTACAGAAAACTAAGAGCTCACAGTATGGATATGTCAAGATGCCAGATACTTCTAGAGACTCCACTTGTTAATCAGACAAGTTTTAAGTAGAATATGTAAGGTGTAGCGGAAGTCAAAAAGTTCCGGTTCCGGCCGGAACTTTTCAAGGTTCCGGAAAGTTCCGGCTCCGGCCGGAAAAAATTCTAAGTTCGGTGTCTCGTATATATATATATATATATATATATATATATATATATATATATATATATATATATATATATATATATATATATATATATATATATATATATATATATATATATATATATATATATATATATATATATATATATATATATATATATATATATATATATATATATATTTTTTATATATTTATATATATATATATATATATATATATATATATCTATTTTTTTTTTTTGTAGAGATTTTTTTTCATAATAATGAAAAAGTAAAATTTACCCTATAAAAGAGAAAATAACTTATTCAATATTTATTTGGTGAAGTTCAATAAATTTTTAGTTCTTTACTTTTTATTTTTTTTTATTTTATGTTTTTAAACAATTTTATTTAGTCAATTAAGATTTATAACGATAAAATTCTCTCTCTCTCTCTCTCTCTCTCTCTCTCTCTCTCTCTCTCTCTCTCTCTCTCTCTCTCTCTCTCTCTCTCTCTTAATATCCTTAATTTAATTTTAAATTTGATTAGGTTAGGCTTCGTTAATTTAGGTTAGGTTGTTAAGTTGGGTTAGGTTAGGTTAGGTTAGGTTAGTTTACGTTAGGTTAGGCTGGGTTAGGTTACACTGCAATAGATTATCAAAGAAATAAAATTCATTTTTTAAATTTTTTATTTATTAACAGTTTCGCGATAATGCGACTCTTATTAATCCAACATGCACTGATGGACCAATATATATATATATATATATATATATATATATATATATATATATATATATATATATATATATATATATATATATATATATATATATATATATATATATATATATATATATATATATATATATATATATAAATAAAAATATATATATGTATATATATATATATATATATATATATATATATATATATATATATATATATATATATATATATATATATATATATATATATATATATATATATATATATATATATATATATATATATATATATATATATATATATATATAGTGATTTTAATATTAATAGAGGAGTGAGGCAGGGATGTGTTATGTCTCCTTGGTTATTCAATTTGTTTATGGATGGGATTATGAAAGAATTAGAGGTGGGGGTTGCAGGGGAAGGTGTTAGAATAATAGAGAATGGAAGAGTGTAGAGGGTGCCCTACCTATTATATGCGGATGATTTGGTTTTGTGTGGCGAATCTGAAGAGAGCTTGAGAGAATTGGTTGAGGGATTTGGTGTAGTGTGCAAAAAGTGGGGTTTGAACGTAAACGTAGATAAGAGTAAGATTATGGTTGTGAGTAGGGAAAGTCCTCTGTGTGAAGTTATGTTGAATGGTGAGCAACTGGAACAAGTGTCCTAGCTTAAATATTTAGAATATATATTGGATGAAAAGGGAACGGATGATGCTTGAGAAAGTATACTTTAACTAATAATGATTAATTAAAATTTTAAATATAAACTAGTTCTATCTTTCTTTGCATAACAATGCAAATGATCAAAATAAAGTGTTGCTCTTTAGCTACTTTCCTACTTTTCCATCGTTATTATTATGATAATGTTTTAGTTCTCAGGTACTGAAGTAGTTTGCAATTGATTTATTAAGTCAATTCATCGAAATAAAAGCAAGCGCGGTTGTAATCCATTCCATGATTACACACACACACACACACGCAAACACCTACACACACATACACTCATATATATATATATATATATATATATATATATATATATATATATATATATATATATATATATATATATATATATATATATATATATATATATATATATATTTATATATATATATATATATATATATATATATATATATATATATTTTAGTGATGGACATGACATCCGCATCCGCATCCGCATTTGCGGAACATCCGCACTAAATTGACATCCGCATCCGCATCCGCATCCTCACTTAACGGCACATCCGCATCCGCATCCGCATCCTCTTTTGAAAAATGAGGATGTTGAGGATGTTTTCTACATTTGATTAAATGCATATAAAATAAATATTATTTGTCATCTTTATCATGGGAGTTTATGGGAATAATTGTAATTTTGAATTTCGATTTCAAGAATACAAGTATATATATATATATATATATATATATATATATATATATATATATATATATATATATATATATATATATATATATATATATATATATATATATATATATATATATATATATATATATATATATATAATATATTTATATTAATAAAAAATATCTAAGAAGCCGTGTACGTGGAAGCAAGAAATAAAGCGGAGAGAGTGAAGAGGAGGGCAAAGGAGGAGGTGGCTTAGAAGCTAGCAAAGGAACTGATGGATGATATGAAGGAAAGCAAGAAGAAGATTTTTAGATTGGCAAGAACGTATAGAGGAGCGAAGAGTAGAGTATGTAATATCAAAGACAAAAATGGAGAAACATTGGTAAGCCCGGAGGAAAAAAACAAAAGGTGGATAGAGTACTTTGATGAGTTGTTGAATGTGGAAGTGCAGTCGGAAGAGGAAGGGGAGAGAAACGTGGAGGGAGAAGAGGAGGAGGTAATAACGGAGGAGGAATTTGAGGAGGCGTTAAGGAAAATGAAGAGTGGAAAAACTCCTGGTGAGGATGGGATAAATATTGAGTTGCTGAGGGAGGGAGGAGAGGGGCTGAAAGCCTTGATGCTGAGATTTCTGAACAGGTGTTGGGTGAAGAGTAGAGTGCCGGAAGGTTGGGGAAGGTCAATAATAGTTCCCATTTATAAAGGTAAGGGGGACGCAGGAAATTGTAAAAATTATAGAGGAATCTCACTAATGGATCACATGGCAAAGTTATATGAAAGAATATTAGAAAGAAAATTAAAATCAAAAATAGAGCCAAGATTGGGTGAAGAGCAGTATGGGTACAGAGGTGGTAGAAGTACTACAGATTTAATGTTTGCATTAAGAATGATACAGGAAAAAACATGGGAATACAATAAGAAGGCATATATCGCCTTCATAGACTTGAAGAAAGCATTTGATTCTGTACCCAGAGAGAAGCTGTGGAGAGTTCTGGAGAGGGATTATGAAGTTGGAGGCAGACTGATAAAGGCAGTAAGAAGTACATACATGAATAGCATAAGTAAGGTAAGAACAGGATATAAAAACGAGAAATGGTTTGAGGTAAAAACTGGAGTAAGGCAGGGTAGTGTGCTGTCGCCGATACTGTTTATAGCGTATTTGGACACAGTCATAAGAGGTGTAAAAGAGAGTTTAGAAGAGATTGACGGAGACATCATAGTATATGCAGATGATTTGGCGTGTTGGAGTGGAGATGGTGAGAGGTTGAAGCAAATGGTGTTGTGTTTCGCAGAAAAGTTGAGAGAAACAGGATTGAATATGAATATGGAGAAAACAGAAATAATGGTAGTAAGCAGGGAGGAGGAGGAGGAGTTGATAGTGGAGGTAGACGGTAGAGAGATTAAAATGGTAGTAAGCAGGGAGGAGGAGGAGGAGTTGATAGTGGAGGTAGACGGTAGAGAGATTAAAAATGTGGATAGATATAAATATCTAGGAAGCACTTGGAAGAGAAGGGGGTGTGCAAAGGAAATTACGAGTAGGATTGAGCAGTATGGCAGGACTGTAAGAGCAGTATACCCCATCTTGAAAGATAAATATATGAACAAAGAGGTGAAGAGAGCAATATACGAGGGAGTGTTGACGCCGATACTGTTGTATGGGGTGGAGACATGGAGCATGACAGGGAGAGAGGAGAGTAGAATTCAGACAGCGGAGATGAATGTGTTGAGGACAGTGATTGGAAAGACGAGAAGAGACAGAGTGAGAAACGAGACAGTGAGGGAGAGCGTGGGTGTGAAACCCATAATGAATAAAGTGGACGCAGCCAGACTGAGATGGTGGGGACACCTGGAGAGGATGCAGGGAGAGAGAGTTGCCAGCAGGAGGTGGAGGTGGAGGTGGAGACCGGAGGGAGTGAGACCGAGGGGAAGACCGCGGAAGAGGTGGAGAGACACAGTAGAGGATTCATTGAGGAAACACCAGATGCCTGCAATGGATGAGCTGATGGCGGATGGGATCGTGATGGATCCGATAGAACAAGATGGAAGCGGAGGTTGGCCCCACTGACAGGCTCGTAAAGAGGATGTAAGATGTAAGATATAAGATATATATATATATATAATATAATGTCCATGTCAATAAAAAATATATATATATATATATATATATATATATATATATATATATATATATATATATATATATATATATATATATATATATATATATATATATATATATATATATATATATATATATATATATATATGTACTAAAAGTATAGTACTATATAAAATAATGCTATTATAATCTTTATTGTAATTAATAAAGCTAGAACTCTTGGGAGGCAAAGGCTATTATTATTATGATAGGAGAAACAAAGCTCCAATCGTTATGTGTATTAGTATGTACGGTAAAATTTTCTTACATCTTATAAAATCACACACATAACTATGTTTATTCCTTTTTGTATGTTATTTAAAATTGAAACAACCAATAGAACGTCTTTCTCCTACCGGCGATAGATGAAGCCAAAGGAGAGAGGACGCCAGTTAGTTCGGCCAACGACATCAGTGCCGCGAGGCGCGCTTGGGGTTTTGTCCCTGGCACGCTAAAAATTATATTATTTTTGTAATAAAATTAAAGGTGTTAGATTATTATTAATGTTCGTATAATAAGATCTTTTAAGTGTCATTTGATACGCTAAGTTGATTCACCAGTGAATAAAAAGATAAAAATTAGAAAGAACGGTGAAAGAGATCTAGTAATGAACATGGCATTATATTACATGCCCCACATTGCAAACTGTTCCAAAATAAATTGTATATAATATGGGGATTTAAGTATTCACGAAAATATATTTAAAGGGTCTGTGGCCCACTCCTGATTATTATACAAAATAAAAATTATCTATTATTCTGTGTGCAAACAACAATATAAAAAGAATATTAATAAAGAAAATAACATCAACTATTTTTCTATATACCTTCCATCTTATTAATTATTGTACCCGAGGTATGAGTGATCTAATTCTAGGTTTAATTGATTAATGATCTCATCATCTCGCTCGGTACAGTTTGGTAAACCCCAGAACGACATCATTCATTACCAACCTGTCTGATAAAAAGGGTCAAAGGATAATAATAAAGATAATTATAATAATAATAATAAACGCGGTGAAAGTGGACAATATTAATTACTCAAGTGAAGAAATTTTTTTATAAGTTATTAAAAAGAAGTAAGTCTTGAGGGTCTATATTATTAATGCTAACAACGTAAGTGGTAGCGTGAAGAAAATTTCCTTTTTAAAAGAAAATAGAAAGTCGTTACGAAAAAAAAAAAAAAAAAAAAATCACACCGCGCATTTCAAAAAGAAACAAGAAAAAAAAAATCTTCTAACGAATTCAGATACCAGAAAGCTTCGTCCTGCTATTAAACGGGGGAGGGGTAGAGAGAAGAGCTCCCCGCCACTAAAATCCCCCAAAAGCACTTCGTGAAAAGCTCTAGGTAAAATTTGAAATTCAAGAACCAGCGAGCCTAAAAAACAAAAAAAACAAAGAAAATAAAAATAAAGCCTCGATGAATTCGAGGGCTAAATAAAATTGTGAAGGGTACGAAATAACCCAAAAGTTAAATTCGCCTCTATGCTGTAACAAACTAAAGCTCAAAATTGCCTGGCTGCTAAGGACCGCCACTGCTCATGAGGACTATCGGAGAAGTCTCTAAATGCCCCCATATGGTTTGTGTTTTTTTTTAACGAAAATGGTTTTGTAAGTGAAAATTTAATCTTATAATTATTTGTTTTATTAAAAAGTAATTAAAATATATTATAATTCGACGGCAGAATGATGTTATAAAATAATGGAAAATCAGATAGGCTTCTTTTGTGTCTTATGATAATTATAGGAATCTTGTGTATATTTAAATAAACGTTTACAATATGTAAGAAGGTGGGAATCCCCCATCCTTCGGTACTCTTATCCCCCAAAATCGGGTAGGGATGGAGGTTGAAGTGTGAAACAAAAATGCTTGTAATACGGGTACCGAAAAAGGTCTTCCGTGAAACTTGATAATAAAAATTTCCTTTTTTTTAGGAAAGAAAGTGTAATTTTGTATTTTTAAGAGTAACAAAAATTTATATTTTAAATGGCGAAAAATGTAGAACAAAGAAACGCTTGTAAGACGGACTTTAAGGAGATACCGTTATTATTCATATAATAAGATTCCTTCTTTGAGAAAAAAAAAATTTGTAACTGGGTATTTTTTAGGAATAGTAAAATTTATATTTTAAAATTTCGTGTGAAGCGGCCTTGTAAAAGTGACCGTTATATGATATGAGAAATATTCCTTTTGAGAAAGGAAATTGGTAATTGTTTTTAAGAATAAGAAAATTTATAGTCTAAAACATTTTTGTGAGGTCTTTAAGATCGGGTTTTAAATGCATGACGGGAATTCCCATGTTTTAAAAATGATTGTATTTTATTTATTGATTTTAATAATTAGATTAGGATGTTCGGTTCCTCTGATGAAAAAATATAATAAAATTATTATAATTAGTAATTTACGAGTTTATTTTATGTGTCAATAGTGAAATCTGTCTGATTAAAATTATTTTTATAATGTTTTATGGTGCCGAGTTGTTTTATATTCTTCGAATTCAAACGCTATTACTTTAAAATTTATCAGACCATAGGGGGAGGAGCTATGGACTCTTGTTGTCCTATGACGTCATTCACGAGAGGGTGTAGGCATTAGACAAATTGGCGTGTATCTAAAAATGAAATAAATTCTACGGAATATTTATGTCAACTTTGAAAAAAAAAATATTTAATCATATTTTTAGTGGGGATGCACCAAATATGTACTAAAAGTATAGTACTATATAAAATAATGCTATTATAATCTTTATTGTAATTAATAAAGCTAGAACTCTTGGGAGGCAAAGGCTATTATTATTATGATAGGAGAAACAAAGCTCCAATCGTTATGTGTATTAGTATGTACGGTAAAATTTTCTTACATCTTATAAAATCACACACATAACTATGTTTATTCCTTTTTGTATGTTATTTAAAATTGAAACAGCCAATAGAACGTCTCTCTCCTCCCGGCGATATCTGAAGCCAAAAGGGAGGGAAGACGCGAGTTAGTGAGGCCCCGACATCAGAGCCGTTACCAAGTGTCCCGGGC
>JABUQX010133396.1:20000-26795 GCA_015478945.1 Trachelipus rathkii | reverse complement strand
AAACAAAAAGCATCTAGGGAGCCTACTGGAATTTGGTATGTCACTTCCAATAGAGTGATGATACCCTAAAAAAGGGGAATTGAAATCCGTCATATTGATAGATTTCGTGCAAAAAGTTTATTACTTTAATACTGCATTTTAAATTACTCTTGTAAACAATCAACGTTGGAGCTTGGGACTTAAGCAAAGAAGACGAAGCTCTTAGCAAGCAGTATGTTAAGAAAAAAGAGAAGTCCCGAAAATTCCCCGTTCGGAATTTTTATAGACTGTAGAAACGGTTACCAATGAACAATTAACAAAAAAAACATAAATTTTAATTACTGATATCAGAATTACAAATTTGTTACCAAAAGATTGCAAAATTAAAACAATCTATTATATAAATAGTTTGTCAAATAAAATAATGTGGATTTTTTATAAAAATCATTAAAAGTTTACAATTGCAACCTTCGGCAATGGTCACCTGTTCAAAACGTGTGATTTTATTTCTCATAGGGAACTAACTAATAAATTTAACTTTTAAATTAGATATAATTATCCATTTAGATAATATTCAAAAGATTCAGTAAATCATCCTGATCATTTTGATATTAAATTCGGAATTGTGGAACAAATATAAACTGTAGAACGTTGAAATTTCAAATTGAAAAAATGAAAGGTCAAATTATTACCTCAAATTTGACCTTCCTGTTCAGGGAGGTCAATTAAACTTATGTGAAACATAAATTGATATGTGAAGAGTATATTAACATTCTCTCCCCTCCCAAAGTCAACTTAAACTGATGAATTTTGAAGAGGAGCAAATCTTTTAAAATGCAATTTTATTTCAAAAAAAATAGAAGCCTAATTTAACACGTGAGTTATTATGCTTCTAATTAAGGAACTATAACTTTGATTAATTTCAAAATTTAACAAAATATAGCCTCATATTCCTAGCACAGCTAAGGAAAATTTGAGACCCTAAAACTTTTTCAAAGAAAAGATATATGTATGTCGGTTACATATACCAGTTTTTATATCACAAATTTGGAAACAGAAGGTTCTGTGAATATATATATATATATATATATATATATGATATATATTATATATTGTATTATTTATTAATATTTAAATATATTTATAAATTAAAAATATTTCTGTATATATATATATACTTTATATATATATATATATATATATATATATATATATATATATATATATATATATTATATAATATATATGAAATTATATATATATTTTTTTATATATAAATATATAAATAGAAAATTATATATATATATATATATATATATATATATATATATATATATATATATATATATATATATATATATATATATATATATATATATATATATATATATATATATATATATATATATATATATATATATTTATTTATTTTGACTCATTCGAATTGTATGTTTTGTAATGGAAATTGGTATAATAGTAGTTTGGAACATGAATAAGAAAAAAAAAGAGGGGAAGCGAAAAAAAAAGAGGGGCTCCAGCCCCTAACCCAATTATTAGGGGTTATAGGTAACCCAGGGGTCTCAAACTTGAGACTTTTACTATTTAAGAGTAGAGGGATCAATATTGTAATTTTCAAAGGTGTAGCCCAATTATAAAAGATACTTTACTCCTATGATTTTAAGCCAAAAGAAAAAAAAAAAGGTGCAATTTTTTTACTAAAAAAGATTGCATTACTCCTGGTTGAATAACTTCGTTAGTAAACAATATTTTTTAACGAAATTTGGAGTAGGGATGTAACTTAATGTGCTTTATAATAAAATGAAGTTAACTTTTAAATAAATTGTGATTTAATAGTTTTTCTTGAATAACTTCAAGAATAAGTACAAAAATCAAATGTCCTCTTTATGATACATTGTTAAGTACTATATACAACTCTGGAGCAAGCACCATTTTAAAAGGATATTTAATAAGGTAATTAGAGCAATTTCTGTATTGCTTTAAATTTCTAATGGGAATATATATACAACGAGTATGAAAGATTTCCACTCGAATTTGTAAAGGATGACTTCATCACCGCAGTGATAGCTTGTCAACCTAGAGCCTACGGTACTTTTGTTTTTAAATGCCTGGTACCGGACCAAATAACAATTTTATAATAATAAGTTCTAATTTCTATATATAGATTGGATATTAAAATTATTATTTACAAAGATTTAGAATAGGAAAAGGATAATCAATGGATTTATGATTCCCCCAACCACGATCTCAGGTCAACCACTCGCGAATACAATCATCAATACCAAACAGGAAATACTGGCCACAAGTGGCAAATGGAGTAATTTAAAATAAATTACGACATTAAATTCCCCAGCCAAAGGAAACCAAACAGAAAAATATGATTTGTTTGTGTAAGTTTAATGTGAGAAAAAAAGAAAATAAGTATACTTTTCATTCGCCAGTGAACCGTGTCTAAAGGAAAGGATAAGTGGTTCAATAATATAGTAAATCTAACGATGAAATATAATTTAACTCTCAAGTCTTGTATACTCTAGTTTCGAAAAAACACCCCAAACAGAAAGTAAATGACAAACTGAATTTCATAAATTTTCAGTTTAAGGGGGGTGGTTCTAAAAACTTGAAAGCCAGGTTTTTCAAGTGGTAACCGGTTGGTTACTTTTAATAAATTAAAAAATGGGTTAATCAACCCGAACCACCAACAGCATCAAAGTCAAGGGAACTTGTAAGAGTGTATGTGTAACGGACTACTCTTACGGAAATTCTTTCCCCTAAAGAAATTTCCATCCCAAGACGGCTGTTTTCGACGAAGAGTTCTAATATGTTGATTAATAATGTCATTACTTTTTTTTGTTGTTTATCTGAGAGCAAGTGAATTTCGAAACGAATATACAAGGCTATCGACATTACATTACAAAGCAGCCCATACTTATAAGGAACCTTAGAGTGATGTATAGCGCCCAACTTGCCGTACAAATTAAGCAGACCACTCGGGACTATGGGAAAAGAATACACAGTTCACATTTGAATTAAAGTATAAGTAGGAAATTTCAATAGATTAGTTTTAATGTTCATTAGCGAGAGAAGTTATATGATAAGTCTTTTAATGTTGTCTAAATGTACAATAAGGTTGTCGTCGAAGCTTATTTCCGAACGAAAATTACTTTTATCATCGACGGGAAGCCAAGATATTAGCCAGGCGGCGGTTCCTTGTGGGATAATTTGATGTCGCGGGTGATTCTTCTTCTGCGGAAGAATCGTAAATGTTACTATGAATTTTCAAGGGGTAAAGATGAATGACGGCACGAGTAATTTCACCTGTTCTCTCATTCAAGGAAACCGATCGTACATAGCCATCGGTACAAGGAAATGCAATGCTTGCAATTTCCAAGTTGTAAATTGAATTTGTAAATTTTTAATTTTTAAATGTTGAATAATATATAAAAACTTACACCAACCATCAGTGAGGAAGAGAAGTTAAAAGAAATTCCAAATAGAAAATACTATAATACTTCCTTATATGGGAAGAGGAATTTCAAAGCAAATCGTGAGAGTTCTCACAAGTCTCAGTAGAGACAATATAAATTGTTTTCAAAAATATTTTTTATAAAAGGTGATTGTTTCACCAACCTCAGCAGAGGCAAATTCAAATTGTTATAAATTTTTTAGAGGGGGTGGGGGGGTTCCACCCCCCAAGTCTCAGTTGAGACAATAAAAAAATTGAACTATTTTTTAAGACAAATATGTAATGGTGCGCATTATTTACAGCTCCCCCCCCTCGGCACCTACGAGAGAAGGAGAGAATGGAACTTAAAAACTAAATATTCAAATGAGTTGGACATTTGTCCAATAAGAAGATATAATAGTGGCCTGAAAAGCACCACTAAAACAAAATGGCATTTTTTACCCCTAATAATAATTTTTCAATAAGTTGGGAGTTCCCAAAGTCTCAGCCGAGACAATAAATTTTCAAAAAGACTTAAAACTAACTTAAACCTAACTTAAATTAAGGAGGGGGTGCAGAAACCCCAGAGCAAACAAAAAGATACAAAAAAATTCTGCTATATACAAGAAATATAAGTAGGTACTTTGCCACAGTAGCAGTTTGACAAATAGAGGGGGGTAGATAGAGTTTGATATGTGGCTTCAAACCCTATCCCCCTTTGGTTAATCAAATTTGTGTAAAGTCCGTTCACTAAGTTCCCTGACGAAAGTGGTTTTATGTACCCCAATTTTTGACTTACTTTGTGGTAAAAAAGTGTTAATAGAGGAGGAGGGATCATACCCCATGGTTATAGGGTCCTCCTGTTCCTCAGAAGGACATAGCTCTTCATTCAAAGAGTTATGTTTAAGGTGGTTAGATGAGAGGAAATCAGAGTTTCTCATAATTATTCTCTCACCTTTAGTGGTAATATAAAGGTGGGGGTGGTCATTACTCAAATAAGACAACTTTCCCTCCCTTTTGTGGAATAACTTCCCTTTGGTAGAAGTCAATAGTTTTTTATTGTGGTATAATTTCTTTCCTTGGAAAGAAAAATGAGTAAAGTTCTTTTTTGACTTAAAAGAACATTGTAGAGAGTACTTCTCTTTTTTAAGAGAAGAGTGACAAATTTCTTCTCCTTTGTTGGGAGAAAGGTAGGAATAGTGATAATCAGTTCTTAAAATCTTTACCTCTGGTAGAGGAGGAAGCAAATTTATTTTGACTAAAATTACAATAGTCAATTTTATTTTTAAGGGGTATGGTTTTCATGATGGAAAATGTACCCATTTTTGATGAGTTTATCATCAAACAAGTTTTATTACCAATTTTGAATTTAATATTTTTAATATTTTTAAGATATAATTTGAAATGATCTTTACAAAAATGAACTAACAAAGTTTCACTCATAGCTATGAGTGATTTCAAATTATTGATCAAATTGATTCCCACAAATTGAAATAAATTTTCTCCTCCACTTGTTTGGGAGTAAGGTAAAATAGAACCATCCTTCATTATTATTTTCTAAGTTCTTTTATAAGTATTACATTTTCCTTGCTCTGGAAAAGTAATTAAGGACTTCTCCTCACTCGGTGAGGAAGAAGCCAATTTAAGAGAGGGTACATTCTTACTATACTGAGATAGATAAGAAGGATTTTTAAAGGTGAAGGAAGGCCCAAAATGGTTTTCCCAATTCTCTGTCAGAAGGGGAAAGTGAGAACAATTTAGATCAAAAGATGAAATAATTTTAGTGTCTCCTAAGAGGACACTATTGTTGATTATTTTTAATGACAAAATTTCTGGTGATGTAGTTTTAATATTAATTGGTAATATATTATTTGATAAGATTTTATTATTATTTGAAAAATTTTCAGATGATATTTTTTCAATATTGCTTTCTAGATTTTCAAAAAAATATTTTATATCTTCCTCATAGGAAGTATAAGTGGTATTGAGGTCGTCAATTTTCCCTGAATCACTTTCAGTGGGTTCAGGGGATGAGTTTGGTTCAAATAATTCACATAGAGATGAATGATGCCCTAGTGAATTGCAAAAAATGCAAGGTTTGACCATTAAACATTCAGCTACGGAATGATTAGACAAAAAACAAGATGAACAAAGATGTTTTTTACTATATTTACGTCTCAAAGAAGGAGTGGAGATTTTCTCACACTCAAGAGCATAATGCTTTTGTTTACAATATACACAAATAATATGGCGATAATTAATTTCAAGATGTGATATAGTATTTTTTACAAGTAAATAATATTTGAGACATTTACGGTTTTCTTCTCGTAAAGCCTCTTCAGTAGTAATGGTTTTTAGTATGAGAGGATCATATCTCTTCAACTCACCATTTAAATATTCTAATTGTTCGACTATAAGTGGATATTTGTGTATTAAAGGATATCTCTCCTTAAATATAATTTTGGCCTCGAAACAGATTTCATCTATTAAGAGCCTTATAGTTTCACGTTTGTCGTGAAGTGTTTTATTTTTTGTTTTATTTTTAATTTTATTTTTAAGGGCACTAATGGTGTCCAAAATAGAAATGTGCCGAATATAATTCTCATCGGCATCAAGTAATAAATTTTCTTCTTCGAGAAAATCTATAAGTTTAAAATTAATATTTTCTATGTCTAAATTAAGTTTTTCTAAATTTTTTAAAAGTGATTCCAACTGGTTGTTATCCAAGTTGGAATCTAAAATGCAAGAGTTAACTTCGTGAAGGGTCCCCTCCACAAGACTCCGCAAGGTGTCTCTCTGCTGCATGAGAGAGTTAAAGACCTCAAGGTCAGCGGCCGAAAGGTCGGTAGATGGAGAAGCCATGTTAACTTCAAAATATTAGTTGAATAAAAATATATACATATGAATGAAGTACAAGTACAATAGATTGTACAAGTAAAATATTGCCCCATTACATGTACTTAGTACATTGTTTGTCTACACACAAAAGCAAAAGATATTAAAATATTCAAAAAATATAAGATCAAATGCTAATTTATAATGTTCAACAAAAAATGAACCGATGAACCGGTCTAAACTAATGAAAAATTTTGTATAAAAATTTTTTTTTATACAAGAAAGTGTCTCGTTACTCTAAACAATTATTTAAACTATTTTAAAATATAAACTTAATTAATTCTAATGTGCGAAATATATATATATAATATATTATATATATATATATATATATATATATTATATATATAATTATATTAGTATATTAGAAATATATATATATATATAGATATATATTATATATAGATAATATATTATATAATATATATATATATATATATTATATATAAGATAGCAGATAT
>JABUQX010133396.1:12500-15000 GCA_015478945.1 Trachelipus rathkii | reverse complement strand
AGAAGAAGCAAGTGTTTAATAAGGATTCTAATTTTAAATATTACCAAACAGCGGTGACTTCTGTTTGAGGGTTACTACTACTTGCACCAACCACCGATGGGATAACTACAACTACAATAACTACTATAATAGTTACAATGACAATTAACATGCACGCAAATTGTTCAGCGATTTTCATTTATCGGATTTGAATCGAAAAATTTTGGTCACGTGATCAACTATTAGGTTGAAATTTTAATATTTTCAAATAAATATTTATAAGTTTATATATACCTTTTGATAGGTATATATATAAAGATGAATTTTCAATCATAAATTTTAATCGGGGGAAGTTCTATACAATATATTTTCTAACAAGAATTGTTTTAATGACGACTCCTGAATGAATCAAATTTTCACGTTTATGAAATGTTGACAAAGTTTTATTTTTTATTTTATTTTATTATTTTTGACATTTTACCTTTTCTATTCTTTGTAGAACGTATACATAAATCATAAATAAGAATTTTTTTTTTACAGAAACTTCCAATTTTATAGATTTTAACAAAGAGTTTTCCTTTGAGATATTAAATCAATCTTTATTGAGAAATCACGATTTTTTAATGACAAATTTTTGAGTAAATGAAAAATTTTCGACTGACAATTATATATGCAATATATACTTTAATTATTAATAATAATGGCAAATATTTTTTATTTTCCATTGACGATGCAGTACTGTTGTACCTACTATTTTTAGTTTTTATGAATTATATTTTGAACGATGTGGTTTTTAAATTTTAAATTTTGATAATTTTCCAATTTTAATTTTTTCAATTTAGCGTTGTTACTCACTTTAATTTTATTTTTCTAAAATTTTCGATTTAATATTTTTTATTTCAATTGTTTCAAGCTATTTTTTTATTTATAACTTTTACCCTTATATTTTTCTTAAGGTTTCCGTATTTTTGTACCTATATTTTCAATTAAAATTCCGTTATCCAAGTTTCATAATTAAATTTTTATTTACTATTTTTACTAATTTACTACCTTGACGTTTCTGTTTACTTTTTATATTTTAATTTTTATTTTCATTGAATTAGCGTTTTTGCTTACTTTTAATTTTGTAATTTTAAATTTTCCACATTTTGAGCATTTTTGCGGTTTTTAATTTTAACTATTAGAATTTTTATTATCTTCCATTTTTACCTTTTATATTTCGATTTTTAGAGTTTTTACCATTGGAATTTATTATCCAAATTTTCCCTTTCGAAAATTTTGTTCGCAAACTATACATATAAGTTTTTACAATCAAAGTGTGCGATTTTAAAGTTGGTATGTTTAAAAAAAATAAAAAAATTAGTTTAAGGGGTGTTTGTTAACTATAGTGTGTGACAATATTAATACTTTTATTTACGCCGAAAAAAAAGAGTAGATAAAAAGAAAAGTTCAAAATCTCGTAGATTCTCCATTCCTAACTTTAAAACTGGACACTAATTTTAAAAACGAAAGAAAAAAAACGACCTTGAAAGATGTCCAACGTGAATGTTACAAGTTTTTGCGATGGAAGCAAACTTGCATCAATCGTAGGCTGGACGGATTAGTTCAAGATCTTACGGACTATTCTATAAAAAATACCGTGACCTTATATATAAACCTATGTGCCTACTGTCAACGAGAATTGTCCTAACTGGGACAAAACTAGAAGAAGGGGCTAAATTCATATATAATGTCACAATATTTATCAAAATTGAATATAAAAAACGAATCAAAACCCTAGAGCCTTTTTTACACTAAACATCTGAAAGGAAGGAAGGGTGACCGAGGTCGTTAGCATAGGGATTCCTAAAGGTTTGTCCAGAAGGCTATGTAAAATCACTAAAAATACCATCTTAAGAAGTGAAAGTTGACGTTTCTCTCCCCGATCAAAAAACAAAAAGCATCTAGGGAGCCTACTGGAATTTGGTATGTCACTTCCAATAGAGTGATGATACCCTAAAAAAGGGAATTAAATCCGTCATATTGATAGAATTTCGTGCAAAAGTTTATTATGTAATACTGCATTTTAAATTACTCTTGTAAACAATCAACGTCGGAGCTTGGGAGTTGAGCAAAGAAGACGAAGCTCTTAGCAAGCAATATGTTAAGAAAAAAGAGAAGTCCCGAAAATTCTCCGTTCGGAGTTTTAATAGACTCTATAAATGGTTTCTAATGAACAATTAACAAAAAAACATAAATTTTAATCACTGAATTCCTTTCAGGGGGAAAAAAAATTTACAAATTTGTTACCAAAAGATTGCCAAAATTAAAATATACTATTATTTAAATAGTTTGTCAAATAAAATAAGGTGGATTTTTTATAAAAATCATTAAAAGTTTACAATTGCAACCTTCGGCAATGGTCACCTGTTCAAAACGTGTGATTTTATTCTCATAGGACTAACTTAATAATTTTAACTTTTAAATTAGATATAATATCCATTTAGATTAATATTCAAAAGATTCAGTAAATCATCCTGAT
>JABUQX010133396.1:0-5000 GCA_015478945.1 Trachelipus rathkii | reverse complement strand
TTTAAACACAAAAACCTGCTTTTATTATGGACTAAGAGAGACACCTAGAGAAGTAAATCAACCCAGTAATGGAAACACTTGGAGAATGAAAGTAACTTACGGAATTGATTTCGGCAATCAACTGAACGTACGGGAAAATGACTACTGAGTTAACAGTAAGTTAATGAAATAGTGACCTACATACAATAGATGACTACTTTTATTACTGGAACCAAAAATTTTGTGTTTTTTAAATGATTAAAGGAACTATTTATTCTTTATCTGTAGTAAATAATTGTAAGATAATTCAGATCTGTGTTAGTTTTCCAACTAACTAACGTATGATAAATTATGCTACTTTTCCTGTCCATTATTTTTCCAGGAATTTAACATGTGCAAAAAAAGAAAAAAAGAACGTCATTACGAGTTTAAAAAAAAAGAAGGATCAAACGTCAACTACTATATTATCTCAATTTAAATTATCATTTCTTTTATCTACTATTACAGTATTTTATCTGTTATAACAGAGTTTATCTATTATACCATCTTTAAAATTATATTTTAAAATTTTTACTTTGAAGTATTTCGAAACTTTTATCTAATGTTGAGCAGATCTTTTATACAAATCATTGTTGTAGAACTCGCAAGAATTGTAAATGTGAAAAAAAGGCATATTTTCGAAGTGTTATGTCATTGTGCATGAGGTTCAATTTAAAAAATCTAACCAACATTTTGACCTTTCACTTGGAAATTTAAGAAGCGCACCTGGCGTGTGCAAGATAGGTATTCTCTTTCAACTTTACTCATACCTCCAGTATATTTGTTATAAACCCATGGTGGATCTTTGCGTTATTATTTGAAATTCCAATTACCCGTACTATATTATAAACCCTTATAAACAAACAATGAACCTTTTTTTTTTATTTGTAAAAAAAATGTTACGATAACACTGACTGAACCGGGGTAAGCGTTACCCCAATTTCAAAAATTAATTAAAATATTATATATTTATATAAAAAATTTTTATTTAATGTAATGATAAAAGAAACCTAAAAATCCACATTTTATAAACGTAGGTATAAATAAGAAATTTTTAAAAAAAATTTCAACTTACAAAATGAAATTGTAAAAAAATGCAAGAGAATAAAAATAATTTTATTTCACTAATATTTTTTTCTAGATTTTTTTTAATTGGAATTTTTTTTATACCTAATATGAATGAATAACTAAAGTACTCAAAGAAAAGATGTAAGTGACACGTACCATTTCAGTTGCATTTTATTGGACAAAACTCATAATATAAGGTAAATCAGAAAAATATACCTATCCAGGGGAGGGGAGAGATACCGTGAAAAATGCATCAAATATATATTTGAACAAAGTTTTTTTTTTTTTATGCAAATTTTTAAATAGTTTGTATAAATATTTTTAGTAAACGAAAAATAATATATATAATATGATATAAATAAAATCTGGTATATCAATAATAAAATAAGAAATATAAATAATAATAAATAAGATATATTATATTATATAAATATGAGATAGAAAAAAATAAAGAATAAAAAAAAGAAAAATAAATAAAAAATATAATATAATAAGAAAAATAAATAAAAGATATAATATTTATTAAATAAATATATAACATAACTAAAAAAAAACTTAATAAAATATAAATACATATAAAATAATAAAAAATAAATGAAAGAATGATTATAAATAATAAATAAGATATAATATAATATAAACAGACTGATTGTTTTGGTAAATTCTGGCTTTAGAAAAATAAATATAAAAAAAAACGTGCATATATAAAATATAATAATAAAAAAATAGATTTCGTAAAAATAAATACATAAAATTAATATATATATACAGATATTAAAAATATATATTAAATAAAAATAATATAAAGAAAAAACTTGAGTATCAATGAATATAGAATATTTAATATAAAATATAATAATAATAATTTGATAATAAAAATACTAAAATATAATATATATATATAAAAATATATATAAATAATAATATATATAACAAAGATATATATGATATTGGCTAAGTTCGAAGATGCTTAGGTAGGATTAACATGGCCGACAATGCCACTTGAAGCCATCCTTTGCTTTTGTTTTTCTCCTGGAAGTAAAAAAACTTACCCTGCGTATAGGATAACGACCGATAAATTATCCAAAAAGTACTAGAGTTTGATAGAAGATTTTTTGACTAATTAGATTAATAATAATATAATATAATAAACTAAATATAATAAAAATTATAATAAAAAATATATAATATTAAATAAATAATATAATATTATAAAATAAAAATAAATATATAATATTAAATAAAATTAAAATAATATAAATAATAATATAAAAATAAATATATTATAAAAATATATAATATAGGATAATTTAGGTAAATATAGAAACGGGTCGCTAGAAAACTATAAGGCAGAGGCTCAATATGGCGACGCAAAGTTGAAAGGAACAGTTGCTGGATGCAAGTACGTAAGGAGACACTTGAGGCTAAGTCCAAATCGTGAATGGCGACACTAGGAAAACGCTTACTCCAGTATAACTGAAAACCCGCTAATTTGACGCTAGCAAAAAGTGTCGAAAAATAGTACCCGATTAAAAAATGCTTAGTGCTAAAAGCATACTTAAAAAGTACACAAAAAATCATTACGAACACTATCCGAACATTTCGCACTAAAAAAAAATAACCAAAAATGTTCAGACCATAGTGACTAGAATTAAGTTATTTGATAACTTTTAGGCTTATTAGCACTAAAAGCTACCAAAAATTCGGTCCCTAGGCGAACATTGGACTATTAGCGACGAATGTATATGCATATCCACCAAAGTAAAAAAAACGTTAAAAAAGCAACTACAACAACATTTAACACTTTCAGAAGGATCCAAAATATCAACCCCCACTATCACTGAACTGGGAACTGGGAATTTACGTAATAGTAAAAATGACCCACCATAACCACTATCACTGAAACTGGGGTAAAAATGACTAATTTAGCACAAAATAAATAAACTTTATAAAAACTAATTGGAGCTATGAAACACTAGATTACCTTCCCACTATCTAGGCCAGACGTTCATTTGAATAGGTACTGAAGAACCACAAAGGTGATAGGCTCAAAAATAATCAATATAGAGAACAGAAAGCAAAATAGAGGTGTGGGAATATTTACCCCAGTTCATTGTTTAAAGGTAAAGGGAACCAGCAAACTCATTCACTTTATAGTATTTTTGTCGCATTGGCTCTGAATATGGTTAGTAATTAACTTCGTAGTTATGGGCCCACTCACAGGCAAAGGCCTTTTTGAACAATTTAGCAATAGCTCCGCCCCTATTTTTCATGTTCAATTAATTATTTCATCATTTACCATCATGAAACTTCAGATCATTTAATATATTTATTAGTTTAAAGAGGATAATATTACAGATAAAAGGATTGTCATTATTAGTAATATCAATTTCCCACAGAGGAATTTGTAGAGAACTCAATAAGTTTAAAAACTTCATTATTTACCCAATAAATATAATTTATATGCATATCCATCGAATTCGTTATGAATATGATAGCATTCATGCAGATTAAGTTCTCAGAGATTTATAAGTAGGAAATTTTTAAGCTTCATTCCTGCGAATAATAAAATAATTACCATATTTTTTGAAAAATCTTTTGTTAAAAACATCACCAACAGTCGAATTATTAGCAGAATCACCATTTTCTATGTATCACAAGGCGTTAATATATGTAACTGTAGAAAGATCAGATGGGCGATACTCACTTGACGTCAGCATTAGAGGACAATAGATCACTCCTCCTGAAAGCTTACGTCAGTTTAGAAATTGAAATATAGATAATTTTTTGAAAGGGCTTGAAATGCTAGGATAATAAAGGCCAGGGATGAAAGAGGATATTATAATGCCTTTTTAGCATCATTTACAAAAGCTTTATCTGCGATGAATGAGGTTCAGTTGATACGACGACTTCTGCTACGGGTTTTCCCTTCAGGGACAAAAGGTTATAAGATAGGGGCTGATTCGCCCCAAACCAGTACTTGGGAAAAAAAAAGCAACGCTTTGATGATACGAATAAGAAACATATATTTTCCAGAAAAGACCTTCTAATCTGATAATAGTTTTAGGTTTTGGAATAAAAAACAAAAAATAAAATAGTAGTCATTAAAAATGTGTTTATTAATTATCGCATAATTTTTCCATAATTTGGTTTCATGCCATTTTTCAGTAATTTAATTGTATAGCTACTAAGGTAATACAGATTTCTAGTGGCAAGCTTAATCTGGCAATTGGCGGGAATTTTGATGCGAAAGATATTTAAATTTGTTATGCTTATCTAACACCTGATTCAAGGATTATGGAATTTGAAGATTCCTCTCCAGTCTAGAAGGGAGTGAATAAAAATGTACATCCATAGTACACGCACAGTAATTATTTAAGCCTTGCAGGAGAAATATCGACATAAGGAATTGCAGACTGAAGATAAAACAGGTGATGAGAACGAAGATCAATTGGGAAGACATCATGAACTATTTTCCCCAAGATGGAGATGTTAATTGATAATAAAAAGTACTTCTCGCTAGTTCGAGAGATAATGGAATTCCATAGAAAGGCCTGCGTCAGTCCAAAAGAGATAAAAAATTTTATCCCTTATTAAAAGGTGAACATGGCGTTTACTACTGAAGGAGAGGCAAATCCTAATAAGATCTCGATCTCTGCTCTTTATGTTCTAAATCCCTGAAATCGGATAATAATCCCAACTCTGATTATTGAACTCATCACTAACCGAGCTATTGGAAAAATCGCCCTACAGCGGACTTGGTTCTTCCTGTATTAACCGAACAGCCTGTAGTAGAAGATATATTTGTTAAATCACCAGTCCAGAGCTATATGAGCATATACTTATAGGTGGCAGTAAACCAACGTGGGCCTCTGCGCAGAGATCTCGAAACGGTACTTATGAAATAGATCACC
>JABUQX010133395.1:15000-26760 GCA_015478945.1 Trachelipus rathkii | reverse complement strand
CGACGTACTAACTCCATAGTAGTTATATCAGGTAACAGATCATTTTCTTTTAGGGCAACAGCTCCTAACACTATCAATTCAGGTAGAAATTCAGAAGGAATCACCACAAAAGCTATTGGTTTTGTGATGAAATTAGTTTCGGGAAAGAACAATTTCGTTTCTATATAATGGTAGACAGGGACAGGATGATTACGGTATGACAGTATGATTACGGTATAATCCGCTAATTTCTTTGATTCCCAGGGCAACGGTTGACCACAATTCTAAATCTTTTAAATGTGTGGAAACAAACTCACTACTAATCAAATTAACCACGGCTCCACTGTCGACATAGTAACCATAATAATTTTGACTATCAGGTCTAATAGCGACGGGAATTGTAAATGAGTCAGTTCTTCTTTTATCGAAATTTACTTGTACAGTGCGTACTTTAGTTTTTAATGCTGGAACTGGAACCGAGTTTTGAAGTGGTTTACATTCTATATTTGACCAAGGATTATTATTTTTCAAAGGAATTTGACTTTCAACTGTTGGCAAAGAGGACAAAGGGGTTTTTATAACAAGATTTTTACTTTCCGGGGTTTGTACAGAAGTATTTAACGAAGGGTTACTTAATAAAGAATCTTTACTCAAAGGAAGTTTACTTGGAAGGAATTTACTTTCGGGGGTCTGTAAAGGGGAAGTATGACAAAAAAGGTTACTCAACGCAAGGATATCTTCCGAAGAAGAATGAATATCATTCCTACAAATTGAATCATTCATACTTTGAACCACAGGCACTACTGACTTTGAAACTAGGTTTTTCTCCACTTGCTTTTTCAATTCTTTAGCTGGAGAATGAGAATTTGACAACTGTTTAGGCCGACAAGACCGTTCATTTCTACTTACGTCATGTTTACTAGTAACTTCATTTTGAAATAAGGGAACAGCAGAATTTGACACGATGGTTTTCTCCACCGGGTTTTGCACTGCTATAGATGGAGAAGGACAGTCTAACGACGATTCCGGTTGGGAAGAGCTTTCAACTACAGCACCCATGCACTTTCCATCCAAATGGGATAAATGGCAACATTCACAAGATTCTACAGATCTACGAGGGGGTAATGATGGGGTATCATTTTGGGAAGGAAGTTCATTTTCCTTCAAAGAGAATTATGAGTTCAGTTTCGACATTATATTTTTTAAGAAAAAGATGTTATGGCGAGAACTTGAAGAATTAATCCTCTTTTATTCTGTCTCCAATTGGTTTCGGGAAATCCTATTCAAACAACTGATTCCAGGATGTGATTTATTACAAAGAAGACAAACTATCCTATGACTACGACTATTTTGAGGCAACAACAATGGGGTCTTACGAGCTTTACATTCAGCTATCTTATGACCTCCTTTCTTACAATAACTAAAGGTATTTGTAACATTGATTCATTCTATGGCCCACCTCCCAAAGGCTTGTTGCAATAGTCACTCTAATCTTCAAATGATAACGTTCACCTCGGAATTTGTTACTAGATGTCTAACCAAGTCCTATTATCAACCGACTGATGTTCGACTGAATTTATCGTAGTATATTCCCTTTTTCCGACTTAGGAGACGAGCTCGTTGATGCTAGCAATAGATATGTCCTACTTGCAATTATGATGGATAGGATTCAGCATTACTGATTTGTGTATCTTTAGCTCAGATAATGTTTGGATGTTTATACGTAGACTAATGGAAGTTGATTTGTAATGGCTGGAAATTGTTAGGGATTTATATCTTTTTCTGGGCTTATGATCATGTCTTTAACAGCTTTCTATCCTCTATGTTCTTTCGGAGAAACTGTTGGCTATATCAACGATGGTCAAATACCCCTGGTTGATTTTTGGCTCCGGTTCTTCGTTCAGGCGATTAAGCTTCTCGGCGGGATGGCATCGTTATATTTAGAATGATTTTATAAGATCTAACGATTTAGTTAATAATAATGTAATTACTGACTAACAATTTAAGAGACAGCAGAGTATAACTTCCATACCTCTCTACCCATAAGTTCCTCGGGGTATTTAGGCACCAGCCTTCATTCATCACGTCACCCTGTAGACTTTCGGAAGTGAACGGCTCATCCAAACATTTCTTTCGCCTTTACATACATACTATTAAGTTGACTTAGAAGGGGGTTAATAACACCCTAGTTAGTTTTTAATTTTTAATTGATTAATATCTACAAAACTTTTGGACACTTGCTATCTTATGACCTCCTTTCTTACAATAACTACAAATACCAAGGTATTTGTAGCATTGATTCATTCTATGGCCCACCTTGTTACAATAATAACATACTAGTTTCTTTCGATCAACATGTGTACGGGGGACATTCATGCAAGTTGATACACTCAGAGGCGGTGGATTATAAGAATTTTTTTCATAGGAATAACCATTTTTGATAGGAATCCTTAGAGTAAGGGCTAAACTCTGGTATTACACGGGAAATTTGAGTATCTTACATATTGTGGCAAGTAATGTAATAGATAAGTAGATGAGTATAACTGGTATGATCGTTCGTCCTGTACGCATAATCTGGTAAAGTTTGTTACCCACCCGTTGATTAAATGAGAACTAATCAGCTCCTCTAACAATTCTAAATGATACGCATTATGAGGGATCAATGGGATACAGATCATTTGATTTTATGGATTATGAGGACAGGGCCATCGTGCCAACTTTTGGATTCATGAGAATACCGTCCCTCTGTCTCACATGACAAAGTAGAGAACAAAGGGGTTTGATTTACGCGTCACTGGGGAAGTAACCATCTATTTTTTGTGGGGGTACGAGTAGAAATATGCACTATGTACTGTGTGTGTTTTTCTGAGGAGTATAAATGTCGGTAGGTTAAGACCAGTGTGCTAGGTTTACTGTTTGTAAACATATCAAAGGGTTTCTTTAGCAGTGGTTTATTCCGGTATTCTATTTGAACACTGGTTTGTTGAGTGGAGATTTATCTTTTATAGGAAGTTTGATGAAGTTTAACTTGTAAAAGTAAAAGTCAAGAAAGACAAAGGGAATTGTACCGTTATGGATTATACACGCTTGCGATTTGACTGAGAGAGAGCAGAAGAGCCAACCTGGTTGCTAGTCAACTTTCCTCACATTACAGGCATAAATTTATTGGTAGGGCTGGAGAGGATCGGGTTAACATAAATTTTTTGGATTGGTTTGCATATAACCCTCTTACACAAACTGCCCAATGAGTCTGGCTTCTCCTTTATCATTACTAAGGCGAATTTCCACTAACTAAGATGTTTCAGGGTCTGCATTCTACGGTGAGTCTTTCTGGTGTTCAACATTACTGTATGTATGTTTTGACCTTGTCGAGCCGCATATTCTATCACTCGACTTAAGAAGTTTTCTCTATCTGGAGTTTGTGTGATAATTTCACAAAGTGGATATGGGCATTAATTTACCATCAGGGTTAGGAATAGTCCTTTCAATGTCAGTTTGGGGATTACTTTCCTCTGTCTGTACAACAAGGTGTATTTTTCCAGAAGAATCTAGTTCAACCTTTTCCCATGATTCAGGTTTTAAATTCTCATCTAAACTACCTATTTGGGATTGTGGTCCAGGAATATCTGGATCTAGAAGTTCAGCCATTTTAAATTCTTAAATATGGTCAAAGGGTTAAGAATATCTGTGATTTTTGGTGAACCAATCACTACTCTTGCGCGCCGGCGGGAACAAAAGAAAATCAAGTCCCTGTTCGGGCGCCAAATAAATTTAATCTATTTATGTTAAGGAGAGCGGAAAGGTACCTGCTACGTTTTTAATGACACTACGAGGACACCCTCAAATAAAGATTCCACTCTCCTATATTATGGTGAAGTTCAATTAATACTAAAGTCAATAAAGTTAATGTATGAAAAAATAATAAAATATCACACCTTAATCGGTCCACGGAAGACTTGACGAATTTATGACGATCCTTCTGGCTTCTTGCCGTTCAAGGTTTCTGGGGGATATGCGACGTTAGTCTGACGGGGGTAAATTTTCCACTAGAACTTGACGTGTTTTGCTTACATCCAGCGTCGAATAATGGGAGTTTTACTTGGTTCACATCTCTAATGAGTTTTACAACCAATCTACGGGATAAGGAGAAAAACAAAAACAAAGCGCAAAGGAAAGACAAAATAATGGTGGAATATAGAAAATCTAGTACTAAAAATCGCTGAATGTCATTTGCACCCTAAATAATATGTTTAATGTATATAACCCTAAGACATTCAGTATAATTGCAATTTGTGTGTTTAACTAGTAAATAAGACAATTAGTTGATTATATATATATTTAGCATTTTTCTAATTTGAAATATGCAATGTTGTATTACTATGAGTATTATACTCGGTATGTAAACCACAATATAAGATCATATCATTCTGGGACCATGACGGTGCGTTAAAAAAATAAAAGTAGCAACGGTAATAGATAATAGCGTGTATTTCAATTATTCTAAGACCAATCGTGTTTGTAATACAATGAAAAATTCAATTTTAAGTAAACTGAAGTAAACCCAGAGGGTTGTAATATAATATAAAAGAATATTATAAATCTCTTTAAACATAAGGTTATCAATATGGCAAATATTAATATACAAAGAGTATTAAAGAGTTAACCGAGTGGTTGTAAATAAGATAAACTTAAATAGCAAGCAATATAACAGTTAAATTGAAACTCAACAATATGATTATAGAAATTTAATACAAATGAAAATATTATGCCAATTATGTGGTGTGAATAACAAAAATAAAGTAAGATAACATTCAATTATATAAATTATAGGTAAATAAGCAATTAAGCTTTCAAAATATAGAAAAATGAAGCATATATAGCTTTCGAAATACAAATAACTTTATAGCTTTTTAGCTGTTCAAGGATATAAGTCCATATACAAACATACTTATGATAATTAAGTAATTTAGTAATTTCCTGTTTCAGGGGTCACACTTTCTGGAAAGTCAGGGAAGTTCAGGGAAACGTTTTAAGATAAAATTGTCAGGGAAAGTCAGGAAACGTTTTTAAGATATGCTGAAAGTCAGGAAATTCCAAAAATTTTGGGAAATTTTAAAAATTTCAAAACATATGAAGAAGGATCCATGGACCAAGTTTCATATTTTTGATATATTTTTTTTCACTTACGGTGTATAATTGGATATATAGAGGATGTATTTATAAGTGAATGAAAAGGGTATGGAGCGAGGAAATGACATTCCTAATTAAATCTACTTTGATCCTGTTTCTTTCATATTTTAGTTCACTTATTAGCCCACTATTCTTCCTTATTCTGTTTTAAGGTTGTTGCAAGGTTCACATCCATTCGATTGAAGTGTGAATTCGATAATACTGGATGTTTAATAAGCAACTGTATTATGTACTTTATATATTTAATCTGTTCTATATCTTATTTCTTTTTAGGGAGGTTTATACTTTTTGTAAGGAATGTTTTAAAGTTATTAGATTGACGAAGTGATTTGGGATTTTTGTGCAGTTGAAGATAGGGTAGTCTTATTATTATTATAAAATGGACTTCAAACACAAAAACTAACAATATTTGAGAATTAAACAGACCAAGTACAGGTTTGTTTTGTGATCATTTCCAAACTAAGAAACCCACAGTTCTATCAGGTTATGTTGACCCACCTGGTTTAAAGGAGCCTTATTAGTGTCCAAAGTGCATTATCACATTTGTATAAAAATGAATAGTAAAAAGATACTATTAGTATTAGTATGCTAACATATGGGAAGGCAGGCAAGCCAGAAGTATGGTAATTCACATATTTCAACTTAGAGGGTAAACTCAGTGTGTTAATTGTAATCCAATACTGCAGCACGGACCTAACCATCACAATTGATAATAGCTTTTTCAGTTACGTAGTTTCAAATAATTAACTAAAATATAGTGATAAAAAATATAGTTATCACTGAAAAATATTGATTATGACCATGTCATCACTATAAATAAGTATCAGTATACTCAATCCTGATTTGAATGACCCTAGTAGTGACTATTGTAATTAAAACATCAACCAAATAACCAGTTATCAATCAGTTATGCTTTATGTCATAATAAAGATAAGATGTTTACAAGATCATGGAAAATATTATGGGCATAAAAAGGTGGTGTGAAATTGATAAAAAGTCATTTATGATAAATTACTCGTTGTGCAGAAATATAATATATAGTGGGAAAAACATAATTTAAAATTTAATGTTTTCCAGATAGAGCGGTAGCTCAAATTTATATATAAATTGATGGCGAATGATATGCGCTACCATATTATGTGATGCTATACATGGCACTTCCCAATTTTTAGAGAAACTGGCAAATACACGAATACACTTACTTTGGCCATGAAGCGTCATTTTCTTACCCTGGAAATAAAATTAACAAAATATTTTTGGGATGTATTGTCTCGTCGTAAGAGATCTGACTATGAATTAGCATTTTTTGCTTCGTATAAACTTATTCGGTGGGAATCAATGGTTCTTTCGACTTGCGTAGTAAGTATTATTCGGGAGGGGGAGTGTTCTATTTTTCAGGTCAAGGAGAGAAACCTAAGATCAGTGGAGAGGGTTTACTAGTTGAAGAAATTTTGCATTTATTATTTAAGTGAAGGAGAAATATAGACCCACCCTATACCCTAGTGTATACACCATGTATGCATGAGATCTGGAAATTTCTCAAAGATCGCCAGCAACAGGCTGCACATAGCTATGAATATCTTCATAGAAATATTTTCATAAATTTCCTATTCACTTGTCAAAAACCCGAAAATGTTGACAATGTGCTGGGCATAGGAGATATCGAAGAACAAATCGCTATGAGTCAAACAAACAGTCCAACCAAAAAACGATCAGAGATATAACAAATGAGTTCGAAAAATAATAAGAGGAATTATTCATACAGATTCTTTATAATTAAACCCTTGGAGAGCTAGAGAAATCAGGTGTAAAAAGCTGAAAGCTTTGAAGAAGAGATGAATGCCTATTAAATAATCAAAATCATCTTTCAGGAGCTTGGTTGCGGGAAACTCCGCATACTGCTGGTCAAACGATACCCGGCCTCGTGTAAACACTACGCATAGCGCTATATATGCGGCCTAAACTAATTCCTCTGATCCCTATTAAGATACCTCTTCTGACCTGCATCTATCAGCCTCAAGCAGTAGCCACCTTTAGGCACTCATTCTACCATTACATGCTTATTAATGCGCTTACTCTTCTTAATTTGTACTAATATAAAACTTTACTTTGAAAAAATAAAACCACACCCAGGAGCTCTCAGTAATGGATGGTGTGCTTCTCTCATTGTGACTTCTCAAGGTAGCAGGAGCGTTATAGACTGATTTTTTTCATCCCCTATACAAAAACAGACAAATGCCCTACAATATATGTATATCATACCAGTAACCTATGATATTTTTATAACGCAACACAACCAATTCATAAATGCAACCGGTAGTAATCACGTGCAACTGTCATCCGGCAGCGGAAATTAATTTTACGGCGCGAGCTAGGTTCCCAGAGGCAAAGTCAGGAATTGTACAGGGAATCAAAATTCAACCAAATGTTTTTCCTACAGTAGTGAACTGCCTGTATAGAGGTGGTATATAATGTATTTTAATTGGTAGAGCTATATTTTATAGCTTTCTCAATAGGAATACTTAGTTAAATTCAAAATACATTTTCTTCAGAATCCAAGGGTATTATTAATACCATTAAGGTTTTTTTAATATCAAATAGTGTTACAAAAATAAAAATTATTATATACAAATTTTAACCTTCAGCGTTTTCTAGTGACAATATGACAATGTTTATTATTATTCCAATAACTCAGAATCAAGTATATATTAATGTTCCTTTCAGTACTATTCATAGGTTCCAATATTTTATAAATTCACGAATAACTTCTCATTCGATTTATATAAGATCAATATCATCGTTATATTTATTCTTCGAGTATTGATGTGATTTCACTTCACCAGTTCCTAGTATCGACAGTCCGTAACTTTCACAAGACGACTAAATTAGTTGAGCCTCTCTCACACGAAGATTCCAGAAATTCCCGTTAATGGTCAATGGATAAGTTAGACATTAATCTATATTATCAATTGAAGATAATTAAATAAATTGCTCCTTCTAGTTGACTTGTCTGTACACTGAGCTTGTGTATCATAGCAAAGACCCTTTAATTTCTCTTCGTGATAGGTACGAAGATTCCTCAAGATTATTATCAACATTAGAAAGAAATTCCAAAATGAAGATGATAAAAAGAAACTCCCAAATAGAAACTTTGACGACGAGTCCAAATCCAACATCAGAACTATGGACTAGCACGAAATATAAACCTTATCGAAATGAAGACTTTCATCACTCACCAACAAAATAGAAAGGTGTTGCACGACATTCGAGTCTCCAACAAATATAGGGTAAGCCTTGAAAAGGATCAGAGATATTACACGGTTGGTAAGTTACTTCAGATGTCTCTTCACTCTATACTGATCCAAAATGAAATACAGTAAATCAAAATATATGACTGCGGTTAATGACAGTATAACTTATTTAAATAGTCAACTTTATTAATAATAATATTTTATTTAATTTATTCTTATTCTTTTTAGACTACCCCGAGGCATATTAACTGAGTAAGTCAAATTTGGAGGGGCGTATCTTCTATTCAACGACCACTTCTTACAGTACAAATCTTCAAATCTAACGACCGTTTCACTTCTCATTTCCGATCCCACGTTTATCACTGATAATATACGTCGTGAAGAAGATCACTCTCTATTGTAATTTCACAAGAAGATATTTTTTTATTTCTACTATGATAGTCGCCTTGACAGCACACTAATTATTATTTTATTCTTTTTGATAAACTCTGTGGATTTCTTTCTGTTAAACAATCAGATCTTGCTATACACTATTGCACTGGGCATCTATAATATAACTAGGAAACAACTCAAAGAACTATATCAATCAAAGAACTAAAAGAAAAAGAAGTATATATCATGAGAATAACAAGTTCTAATTCATAATCATATTGGATTTAGCTAAATACACTAATAAATAATAAGCGATCAATGATATGAAGATGACATATAATGTTCATATTTTGAAATGTAGGAACTTTAATGAGCTAACTCCTACAAACTCCCTTCCGCTCCCTCTAATTTGATATACTAGAAATAATTCTTAGTATATGATTTATTATTTAGTTTGATTAATTAGGCCTATAATTAACAGCTACTATCCAGCTTCAAATGATTATCCTGAGAGTAGATACATTTACGAATCAACATTGTCATTTGTAGATGACTCTTAGATATTTTCTATTAACTATATCAATAGTTTTAAAGGTAATCCAAGAAGATTGGAAATCCCCAATAAAAAATGAAAAAAAAGCATAAATGATTACACTCTACTAATAGAATTATATAATCACACACACGATATATACATACCGGTATATATATATACCGGTATAAATATATATATTAGAGCAACTGGAACAAGTGTCTTGAGTTTAAATATTTAGGATATATGAAAGGGAATGGATAATGCAGAGTGTAGTATGAAAGTTGTGAATGGTAGGGAAGGAGGGCATAGTAGCAACTTTATAATCCTTGGTGGATGCTAAACGGACTAAGTCTTGAATGCACTAGGTCTTACATGAGGGGTATGTTGTTACCTGTAATTAATGTAAGTAGTGAAACTATGGACTGAATAAGAGGTAATAGATCTAAAGTACAAATGTGTTCAGAGGACAATCTTAGGGTGTGTTAGGTGTGAGAAGAATGATAAATGAGGAATGAACGCATTAAGGAGTTGTGTAGTGTGAAGAAAGGAGTAGATGAGAGACTAAAGGAAAGTACATTGAGATGGTTTGGTCATGTGGAAAGGATGAATGATAGTCATTTGGTTAAGTGGATGTATAGTGGTGAGTGTGCTGGGAATCAGCCGTCTGAGAGCTCAAAGAAAAATTGGGTTGAGTCAGTTAAGGAATGCCTGGAGGAGAGGAATGTGATTTTTGGTAAGCGTGAGAAGGAAGATGGCATAAAGGAGATGAATGGCAGGGTTTTGTGAGGGCGTATGGTTGTGGTCCACCAGGCCCAAGGAATGAACCCTACATTGATGAGATACCATATGAGGTTCCGTCGCAGTACAGGTTGATTTTTCTGACTGCGGGAGTACGCTCTCAAGGGTACTAAAGATGGGCAGATATAGGGTGGGCTCAGTGGCAGCGTTTAAGGTGCGGTTTTTTCTGTTTTTACTTGCATCATATTCTTCTACTAATATTCTGTTTCCAGTACATGTGTCGCACCTTACCCCCAGTCTTGGGGAGAGAAGGTGGGATATATATATATATATATATATATTATATATAATATATATATATATATATATAGTATATATATATATATTATATATATACTATATATATATATATATATATATATAAATATAATATTATAGATATATATATAATATATATATAGGCTTTTAAAAAAGGAAATTATATCTCTCTATTCCTCTATTTGATTTCAAATATAATATAGTAATATACTTTTGAAAAACAAAATGTATTTTTATTCTCCATTGATTTTGGATTTTTGAAAATATTTTTAAACATTTTTAATAAATATATTGTATGTTAAAAATATTCTATCCAAGATGAGCAGATGATGAGTAAAAAAAGGAAAATATTTAAAATAATTGAAACTAAAAGCAGAAAGAAGAATAATTTAATAATAGAAATAATATAAAAAAGCAAAAAAAAGAAAAAAATAATGAATATATATATATATATATATCATATATATATATCTATATATATATATATAAATAAATATATAATATATATATATATATACTAATATATATATATATATATATTAATATATATATATATATATATATGTAAGGGGTGTGAATTATCCCCTTTCTTTTTTTATTTTGTTTTTTTTAATGTTTTTGGAGTTGGAGTATATTTTGTATTGTTATTCAAGTTATTACCCATCCATCGTTCATACTATTTGTTTTATTTATTGAAAGAATTAATAACTTAACTCATATTACTAAAATGTTTATATCTATTTATATTCCAGCCTTAGTTTCTTAGTTTGTTATAGCTCCTGATATTCATGATTAATGATAAAACTTATGTTTCATTTATAATATGATGATGATTGATGGCAATATATGAATGACTAAATATGACTAGGTCCAATCCCACGTAATGTTTATATTGGGACACCGCATTACAATCCTGATATGGAGCTCCCTATGCTCCTTGTTGTTACGACGAATATCCTGTTATAATTATACAAGGACTCCTCAGGTTAGTGATTAAACCTAATTAAATTTAAGTTCATAATAAATGCATGGCTGGTTAAATGCTTTCTATTATATATATATTATATATAAATGCTTAAACGCTTTTAAGATACTTTAAGAATATTATTTAAGTAAAAGTTTTCCCCATATTCCAGTTGCTCCCGCTCTGTATTTTCGATCCCAGTCAATCCTGCAGTTCCTTTGTCTAAAGAACCCCTCCCAGTACGGCTTACCAGTCCAGGGTAAGTTCTACTAAAAATGAAAGTTAAAATTAATAATATTAAGTTTATAAAATGTTGAATAAAATATCTAATTAAAAATAATAAAAATGAAAACTGGTGAAATCATAACTCACACTGTGTTTTATGTTTTCCCCAGGGTTCTATTTCTTGGCAG
>JABUQX010133395.1:0-10000 GCA_015478945.1 Trachelipus rathkii | reverse complement strand
CAGATTCGCACACCAAAACCAAATCATCCCAATATAATAGGTAGGGAACCCTCCATTTTCTTCCATTCTCCATCATTGCACCAACCACTGCCAGCCCCCACCTCTATTTCTTTCATACCTCATCCATATACAAATTGAATAAACCAAGGAGACATAACACTCCCTGCGCGCACTCTGCTATTAATATTAAACCAATCACTTTCGACTCTATTTATTCTTTCACTTGCTTCACTATCGTCATATATACTATAGAAGTTGGAGAATAATGTCTCTCCAAATCTTCTATTTAAGTAGTTGCACAAAGATACAACTATAAATTAAGAAAGGTTTAATTATATTCAGTAATTACAATAATAATTTTAATTAAATCAGATGGCTGGATGATTTTGAATATCAAATTATTAAAGTGTAATCATAAGTAAATAATTTCAATTTTTTTAATTTAATTTTATAACAATAATCAATAGAAATATTACAGCTAGATCATACTAACTATAATATTTAATAATATAAAGATTAATAATGTTTAGACAAAGTTATAGAAAATTATTATTTATATGGTCACAAAACAAGTTATTAATCAAACTATATTTAAGCAAGATTGCACCGATCTTTATTAATATAAGTATAGATGTTTTGTTTAATTTCATACATTGACAATGTTTTGCATGAGTAGAAACGAAAGTAACTATTAATAACGATGAACTTCCTTAATAGTTACACCATGAGTTAATTAAACAAGGTTGATTCAACTTAAACAGATGAAAGGTTTTTTCTGGTCTTAAATTTATTATAGTTTGATTAATCTTAAAATGGAAAAAACCATTCAACTTTTATACCTAATTTTCTGGTATTATTATTTATAAAAAAAAATTGATGAAAGGGAAAAAGAAAAATTAGTAAGTACAGAGAAAGTAGGGTAAGTTGGAAAGACTACAAGAACTACAAGAACAGTGTATGGAAAAGCAAAGAGAACTACATGAAGTATAGTAGAAGAACTGCCGACAGAGTCGATCTCAAAGGAGAACGTAACTAGGGTGTTACGGCTCGACAACAAAAACAAACAATAGGAATGGGCAGACCCCTAGGAGGCTCCTAAGGATCCTTTACAACCTATCACAGTTAAACAAAAATAGCTAGTAAAAGAACACTAAACAGGATCCATAAGATTAACCTCAATACAACACACAACCAACAACCTCAACAAGTCAGTGCCGACGGGCGAACCCCTACAGTACTCCCCCTAGAGATGATGGCAGGGTCAGAGGACAGATCACAAAGGATACCTTTGAGGTGCCCGAATGGGCCTGCCATATCTCAAGAAAAGGTGCAGGGCTGAGCTGGAAAACAAACCTGAAGAGGGGTACTTCGAGGTATCCGTCGTAAGGCAGACTTCTTAGGTTGAGGTGCCAGTCGTGAGTTGGAAGATTGAGGTAGGATACTGGAAGTAGGAACCGATGGAAAAGGTAAGACGTCAGGAAGACTTGAAACTTGAGGTAATGAAGGAGAAGAAACCGGAACGGTAGGTACAGGAACCGGAGTATGAGATACAGGAAGAAAAACACCTGGAGAAGGAGGAACAAGATCAATGTCATCAGACAGTTCTGATTCCAAAAAGGCAGGTTTTAGTCGATCAATAGAAATGACTTCCTCTCTACCTGGTCGTTGGACAGTAAAGAATTTTGGTGAACGTCGCAGGACTGGAAAGGGACCTTCGTACTTGGGCGAAAAAGGCCTTTTATGGCAGTCAATACGAACGAAAACATGAGAACAAGAAGTAAGGTCAGAAGGAATATAAGAATGGATTGTTGTAGAACGAGTCGGAGTAGGCTTCCATGAGGAAGCACATTTCTTCAGACGAGAAACGTAGGAATTAGGATCGACAGGAGGAGGACTAGTGCTGTCAAAGAACTCACCAGGAAGACGAAGGGTGGTTCCATAAACCAGTTCTGCAGAAGTGGAGTTGAGATCTGATTTAAGGGAGGACCGAATTCCTAAGAGAACTAATGGCAACGCTTCAATCCAATTCTCGTGTTCCATGGCACAAGCAAGGGATGCTTTTAATTAGGAAACGATGTAACCAGTTCAATAATTCGCGTTACAGAGAACCATGAGATATGAGTATAGCTATAGTGGTGCGACACCAAAAGAGAAGTGCCTTAAGAAGTAGATCAGTAAGGTCTATTGAAAAGAATAATGGAACTCGAATCTGTACGGCCTTGGATCGGTGAAAAGAAAAGAGTTGACGGTGGATAAGGCAACAACCAAAACTGCAGCAGATGCCAATAAAGACAAAAGCTTTCCAACGTTCTCTGAGCAATTTTGATATCGCTACGGAGTGGCATATAGCGTCCGGCACCTGGATAAATAAGACATCAAATTGAACGAAGCTGAGGAGATAAGAAAATCAACCTCTGAAGGAGGAGAAGCGGGCCCAACAAGGAGTCATTATTGATCCTTACGTAAAACGTTCTAAGAAGGAGGAATTGGAATTTTCGAGGGAAGAGCTATTGGTGTGTTGTTATGGACCTTGTGTTTTTTAGGCAGGAAATACAATGGCACGGGTTCCAATTTTCACATCAGAGTGATTCCAGTGCTCAAACAAAAGTGAAGAAATTGATTTTGGAAGCCTTTACCTCCAAGGATTGTGATAAAGGAATGCAAGTAAGAAAATAATCAATATTTTATCTTGAAAAGACTGTGAAAAATCTAAATAAGGACGAGGTAGAGAAAACACTGTGAATAGGTCAAAAGATTAACAGGTTTGGACACATTCAGGAAGCGTAATTCGTCTCAGTTGGAGAGATGTTGTCATCTGAGACGAAATATTTTGCTGATTCTGAAGCGCTCGACCAAAGCTTGTATCTAATAGATGTAAGAGAAGAAATGTGAGATGATCACAAATTCGTGAAGGGCATTCGCGAAAAGTATGTGTCCACTCCTTAAATGTGGCCTTACTCAGAAGATAAAAGCTGCAGTGTACCCATATGTCGAGCTTCACGCGGATTATGACGTTCATGACGTGATTTAATGGCAAAAAAAATTATCGGTTTGTGGTCGGTCAGAACATGGAATTCCCGACCTTCCAAGATAATACCTAAAATTGCCGGATCAAGTTTGATAAATGCGAGGAGAAGCTCAACGGCTGAAGTACTATTTAGCCGTAAGGTCTCTAAGCCAGGTGTTGATGATTTTCGTAATGAGAAAATGCTAAAAAGTAGAGGAACCCAATATGCTCGTTTATGAAGCTTATGCTGTAGACGTCCCCCTATAGAAAATTGGAAATGCATCGCCTGTAACAGTCGGGCGTCCTCTTTTGGATGATAAGGAGATAACTGCCGCAAGAGCATTTTATTCGTTGGCAATAAATGCCTCACGAGTTTCCGGCGTCCAAGGAATTTTGGTGGACAACCCTCGCTTCTTGGGCTTAATAAGTGAAGAAAGTGGTGAAAGTAAAGCGGCTGCCCGTGGGATGAACCGATGGTAAAAATTAACCATTCCCAAAAACTGTCGAAGGTTTCGCTGAGTTTCGGGGAATGGAAAATCACGTATTGCAGAAACACGGTCTTCGAAAGGTGTTATTCCTTCTGCTGTCACAGTGTGGCCTAAAATTGTCAAAGAGGAAACTCCAAAGACACATTTATCGGCGTTTATTCTGATACCATACTCTACTCATTCAGACGGGTGAAGACAGCTTTGAGATGGTCTTCATGCTCCTCTGCTGAAGTACTGGCTATCAGAATATCGTCGATATAAACCCAACAAAAGGTAGGCCTTCGAAAAGTACCGTGATCATGAAACGTTTGGAAATGTTTGGACAGCATTCCTCAGATCCGGATATGGCACACGAAGATAGTCTGAATTAAACCCCAAAGGGCGTGTATCACTGCCTTCTTTGGGATAAATCCTGACGGCCACCGGGATTTGAATGAAAAGCTCTCACTCAAGTCAATTGTTAGAGAAATAGTAATAAGACCATGTAAAAATATTAGAATTGAAACTTGGATTGTGCGGACAGGTTACGATCATGGAGACAGTTAACACCATTAGGGCAACATGTTATAGTCTGAAGCACCGGACGCCAATCCACGTAGAATTTAGGTTTAGGACCAAATGAAGACGGGACGCCAAGCAGATTTAGAAGGACGGACAATCCCTAATTCGAGCATATGGCTCGAATTCTGCACGTGCCGCACGAAGTCTGTCAGGAGCGAGACGCCTAGCACGAGCAGAAACTGGAGGTCCTGTCGTTTCAATATGTAATGTGCCACATCATGTTGGACAGGCAGTTATAGAGAAGAACAAAGACGAAGAGGATCAGGAAAAATCTGAGCGAACCTAATATTGAGAAAAGGATTACGAAATATAGAATGACAACGGGAAATGGAACCCAACGTGATAATCATGTGAGAGTACACGCAGACACGTACATATAAGGTCAACAGTGGTATTCCCGTCGAGCAAACGTACGGATTATCAGCGTAGATTACTCGCATCATAAGGAAGGTGACACCAGACCACTCTAAGGAGAGATCAAGCCAAGCAAACAGCAACCTATGACCTAGCAAGCCCCTATGCCCACATCTGTCCAACAGACGATGAAGGACACCACAATGCGTCACACACACTCGAGCGGAATACCAGGGCCAAAAGGTGACTATGGTACAACCACAGACCGTTCACCATTAGACCTATGGATGGACCCAACCCTAACCTCTCCCAAAGACTCCCACCCTGACGCCCACTCCCGGGGCTCCACCTATCTCACCATGACACGCGAGAATCTTCCCAGTAGAAATGTCGTGAGGGAGAAGAAGATAGGAAATATCTTGCACACCGTAGCGCTAGAAAAAACGACACATATAGTGGTATGATTAGGTAACGATATTCACTGTACCGCTCCCCAGTCGTCCGAAAGCTAGGAACACGCTGACGGACGGCAGTGTAGTGGGGATCGATAAAATCAATCAGCCACGTTAGGCACAGTTAGGTCACTGATAGCCAGCACCATCAGCTGCTCCAGTCTCGCATGTATTGGCACTTACTAGTTGTCCCAGTTCGGTCCGAATATTTTGCGATAGCGAGGTACCATCCTTTGAATCTAGATCGCATCTCATTGTGCAAATAGACGCACCAAAATGGTACACCTTTTAGCAAAAGCCACCACAATCCTTCACTGGGAAAGAAACATACCCCACATCAGAGCTCACTATGTACTTGAGGCTCCTAGCTGTGGATGACTGTAGTTAGTCCAGGTGAAGGAAAACGAGGATTGATACAAGTCGAGAATGGGAGCGCTTCTGCGAAGACACCGGACGCAAGGAACCTCGCACCGCGAAGAATTGAGCAAGGAAGGCTCTGAGCCTGCAAGACGCTTGTCGTCGCTCATGGTCTATACTATCAATAGCTGCTTATACGGCGCTGGCCATATAGAACCGACCAATTGTCTCCTACCATTTAAAGCTATCTCTCCATAGTGACAGAAGATTATAAGTTAGCTTGCTGCCACTATTAGGAAATCTAGCAATTGACCCTTACAGAAACCTCCGCCGTCTCCTCCAATTCTCCTGCCTTCTACCTTTGCGCTTCCCTCGCGCATCACTTCTCTCATCGCTCCTGTCATCCAATGTGCTATCAATAAGGAAGAGTAGTATATCTGTAGGATTCAGATATGTGAGAGGTGAGTGGAAATCACCACAGAAGAAGACAGACAGTCTGACACTAGCAGAAAGAAGACGAATCTAAATTAAGAGTTCAAGATTTAATAGAGAGGTAAAGATTAATAGAATACGGATCCGCCAAAATATTAGAAACCGTTACATTACTTCTAGCGTGGTAGCATAGGGAATTGTTAAATGCCATACAAAAATCAGGTACGACATGTTCGAAGAAGACAAGGGCGAATTGAGCCAAAAGTCAAAGCAACTTGACCTGGCGTCAGCACTGGGATTGGAAGATATCATTGCAGAGCAAGAACCAGCATCCGCAATGTCAATAAGCTGGGTGCTATGTCTAGTCACCCCAGTAACTATCCCCAGAAATCAATTAGCTTGGTTACCTACTTTATAGGGGAAAAAAGTCTCGAAGCGTTCAACCAAGATAATGATCTTGCTAGAAGTCTGAAAGGGATATTCAAAAGACAAGAATTAATATAGTAGGGATAGAGCGTCCTGCAACAATGCTACCAGGGACTAGTGTTAGGCAGAGCGATTGCTATAGTAAGCAGCATACTTCTGTACTGAATTGTGGATAAGAAGGAACTATGGAATGACGGATGTTTATACAAATGGTAAAAACGCATAAAATCTGATTACCAGAAGTGATATATTTGGCAAATGCGCATATAATGCACAGTACTGCACCGAGGAGGAAAAGGAATTTTGAATGAGGATCAGAACAGGACGAAACTGAAGAATGCCGAGACCAGTTTGAAAGTAAGGGGCAATGAGGAATTGAAATAGAACAGGATGGTTGTGAAAGAAGGATAAATTGTAGATGATATAGGAAACAAGAAAAACCTTAGAGAAATAGGAAAACTAAAAAAAGAAGGAACGTGAATGAGAAATCAAGAAGAATAAGGAAATTACCAAATGAATAGGCTTATATAAGTTAGAAAGAGGAGAAGAATTAAGATAGTTTAAGGAAAAGAATTAAAACGTTCCAGAGAAGTATTAAGCTTAGAAGAAAGTGGAGGAAAAGTAATAGAGAAGATAAGTAGATAGTAAGGATTTGATGAGATGGTGATAGCCATACTGATGTAAGACACGATTAGATTTAGAGGAGTGAACTCAAGATGGATGAAGAGACAGGGATATTTAAGATCATAGCGAGATATCGTGTCACCCTAATGATTTGCCAAGCTAGGAAACAAGGGAAGTTATTAAAATTAGAATAGTTTAAATCACAAAGAATATTATTAATATTATCTGCCCTCCAACAAAATATAAAAATTTAGAGTGAAATTAGAAAATCACAAGAGGTTTACTAAATAATAAGAATATGAGAAGATAATATGATATACAAAAAAGAAGAGTAGTGACTCTAAATTACAAATAAAATGTAAAATAATTTAGATAAATAAATAATGGTAAATTAAAAAAAAAAATTGAACAAAGAAAAAATATAAATTAATAAATAAATATTAGAATAATAATAACAATACCAAAAAAATAAAACTGAAAAGATACAAAAATAAAAAATTTATGAGAAAAATTAATTATAATTAGCTGCAAAAATAACAAATTATAATAATAATTAATAATAATTAAATAAAAATATAAATAATAATATAATGTGGAGTAACAATTAATATTTAGTCAACCAACACAAAAAAAAGATAGGAGGAATATAACTAGTAGAAACTCCAAGAGTACTACACAGAAATATAGAAGAGTGAGGATGTAACAGTTCTAACTCGACACTTCTTATCTTTCGTAGATTGACTTTTAAACAAAGAGCTAATATATTATATTTAATAATTATATTTCAATTAAGTAATGTATAATATTATGTAACACAGAGATGATCTGGGATATTATTAATTTTGTTATGTATTAAATACAGAAATAGGCTGGGTATTAACTTATTTTAATGAAATACATTATATTTCAAGTAATAATAAATATTAAAAATAATAAAATATGTTAAAAAAAAAATGAATAATTATAAATTAATTTTGCTAGGGTTAAGATATACTGAAATTACTAGTAAAATTCTAGTTACAAGAAATCATTCATTAATATAAGCTGCATCTGATTAACCGGTACTTTCCATCAGCTTTTTAATAACTTTAATATTGCTTATAAAATAACGAATGCTAACAAGAATATTACTAATAAAAGCAAACATAGATATTATTATATTATCAGTAGAGATAGTAAGGTATTGTTTCAAACTACAAACTAAGTAAGATAATATAGATAAGAATTCCGAACACGGAATGCATCTATGTTTTACAGATTGAATAGTAAATAAAAGATTGTATATAAAACTCTAATTTCATCATATGATGAACCACAGAGATAAAAAAATCCAGGATCTTAAATTGATAAATAAAGAAACTAGACGTATAGTAACATAGAAATCATTTAAAAGATCATAGAAACAGCACTAAAAACTAAGGCCATAGCAGTTCCCGGATAGACTAAATTAATACCATAATGGTAGTATTTTTTATGAAAAATATGCTAATATAATTCTATAAATAATAGTATAAAAAAATCAAAAGTAAATGAAAGAGTTATCATAACTAAGATCCTTAACATATGTTATTGTTATAGAAAAGATCTAAAAGTCAAATGAAAAACATTAAATTAACAAATATTCCCGTTTGTGTAGGAAGTAAGAAAAGAAAAATAATAGTAACGAAAATAAATACAAGCAACAAGTTGTATCAGTGGAAAAGCAAAGAGAACATACATGATAGTGATAGTAGATAAAACTGCCGACAGAGTTCATCTCAAAGGAAAGAAACGTAAAACTAGGTGTTACGGCTCGACAACAGAAACAAGACAATTGAGGAGAATGCGCGCCAACCCCCTAGAGGCTCCCTAAGTAATCCATTACAAAACAAAATCAGTTAAACAAAATAGCTAGTTAAAAGGAACAAACTAACAGAAGATCCAAAAGCATTAACCAGCCAATACAACACACAACAAACAAACGCAACGAATAAAAAAAAAACTCACAAGACATGTTGCCGACGGAGCGAACCCCTACAATACTTTTGACATACCATTCAGAAAGCTACCGACCAACATCATAATTTGACACTAACACCTGCCATAGAGCTATTCGTATTAATTCTATACGGCAGCCTGAGATTGAAATCCAAACCTAAAGACAGATTCATTTCTATCTCCTCCCCTCTTCACCTAATATCCATATTTGTGTAAATTAATGTAAAGATTGAAGAATCACAATCACAAACTGCACTACCATATACTAAAACGCCGAACCGTAGTTCTTCCACCAATAACAAGTCCTTTCATGTCACTCTTTCGAGATACAAAAATAAAAATACCGAAAACATATATCTAATGTTCCTAACAACACTCAATAAATAGATTCCCCATTATAATACCTAACAGTTACCTAATAATTATCTCACACCCTTACCCTTATATAAGGTACTAATATGCTCTCCTTCGAGTCCTCGGAATATATTTACTAACATCCCGTAAACGTTTTGTTACACAACTTCCAAAACAATCCAACTCCCAGCTCGAAACCATATATACTTATTTAACTGGATTGTAACGAAAATAAATTAATTAGTCTTTTCATTACCTCATAATGTTAATTTTCAATCAATTACTTAATTAAAATAAACAAACTTTATGACAGGAATACAACATTCGTATCAAGTCTTATGTTAAATTAACTTACAAAAAGAACTTTGATTTCCTGAAGAAAATAAATTATTTTCGAGAATAGATAAGTTCCCAGAAATTAATATAAATGACTCAAACATATTTATCAAAAACAGTAACATATTCAGAGAAACATATTAAATACACAAGACTCTATATAGGACCTAAATTCCAACCAGCTCTAAAAGGAGTAATCTTGCAATGTTGAAGGTCTGACCTTATCCTGCAGAAAATCCAGTGGAATCGAAAATTCGGGACGTAAAATGACGTAAGTTTTTAAAAAACAAACTAGAACACACGTTTAAATTTAGATTTATATTTTCGAGTTGAAAACAAAAATTGGAGAAAATATTTTAAATTAAAGATAAAGACTCCTAATTTATCTCATGGCTCAATCAGTGAAAATATCATATTAACAGAGTTACGAGGTAGAATCTGGCCGATTGCACCTACGATAGAAAGACAATATGATAAGCCATTTACCAATGTATATGAATTGAGCATAAAATACTTTCATATTAGGACTCTAGAGGCCCATTAATCATGGCCTCCCTATGATCACTATAAAATGCTCATTCTCTTCATAGGAAAACGACCATACACATATAAGGAATAAACGAATTATTGAA
>JABUQX010133394.1:2500-33034 GCA_015478945.1 Trachelipus rathkii | reverse complement strand
AGTCAACAGAACAATCCACACAACACCCAGAAAACACAAACAGACAGCAAAAACCGACGACGGGCAAGCAAGCCAACAAACCCAGGAAACACGAACAGGGAAGAAGAAAACAAAAAGAGCACAACAGGGAAGAGCACCAACCACGAAAGGTAGCGACAAACAAATCCCACAGCAAAAACCAAGCAGAGCACACGGAACCACACGCGAACAAGCATCGAAGGCACAAGAACATATAACAGGGAACAAAAACCACAACAGAAGACAACAACCAAGAGACCGAAAACAAAGCACAAGAAGACAAAGGAGAACAGCCGCGAACGAGAGAAAAAACCACAACGACAATAAACACACGAAACAGAAACAAGTGCACTATAACAAACGGCCACACGGGAGTCACCAGTAAAACAACAATAGCAATCAAAGGCGCAACCTAGCACACGGGGTTGTATAACTCGGGTGATCTCTTAATCATCCCTCGCGTACAGTACACAAAACGAGACCAACAGCCATCACCTATGTTCATCTGACAGGGTGTAACTCATTACTTCGATGGGTATCCTACTTTCAGAAACTGTATATCTCCATTACAAAGCACATCATAAAAACGAGAGCAGCAACTCCGGACTAATCCAGAAAAAAGAATGCGACAACAACAAACGACAACCCACTCCTTCCACGAATAATCGCCACAACAAACCCAAAGACACATCGTCCCTCCACACAAACTTAAACCCAGTAAATAACTAACATAGCAGCAAATACGGAACCATGCGACGGGCTCAACATCATCGCTAAGCATAACGAGGGTAAGGGACACTAACATTGGTAATATGGAACTAAAATTTTACACAACATTGATTAATTATCAAACACGAAAGGAGGCTAAACGAACAAAGTTTCCACAGCAATAAAGCAAACAGAAGAAGAACCAAAAGAAAAAGAATGGACAAAGACAAACCTCACACCCGAAACACGAAGAAAACGGGAACAGAACAAATCACACTTGAACACAGTAAAAACGAACATGGGTAGCAAAACGGAAGCCTCAAGCGAACTTTCGCAAGCAGAACCTTGAGTGATAACAGATTAACGCTGAATCGGACACTAACACAGTTAACAGTTTAACAAAGGCGCACAACAGGGGGTAATTAGACCGCGCAACGAAAACCGAACAGAAAAAGGCCACATCAAAAAACAACAAGCGGAAACGCAGGAACGAAGAAAAAAGGCGACACAACAAACCGAACACAACACACACAAAAAACTGAACAGGAACAAAGCCACACGGAACACCGTGAAAGCAACAACATGGAGGCAAAGCGAACGCCGAAAGCAACTTGTGGCAAGCAGACGCAACAGAAACGGAAGCTGAACACGACACAAGTAAATGAACTAAAAGGGCACAACAGGAGGAAGGAACGGAGCAACGAAGAGACCAACGGAAGAAAGTCCACAGCAAGAAAACGAACAACGGAACAAACGATGAAAAGAAGGACAAGACAAACCAACACAACACAGACGAAAAAACGGAACATAACAAAGGCCACAGAGTGCGTTAGAGACTGAATTCAGGAAAAGCAACATAACAAGGTGTCACAAGTAAACAAAGAGCAGCATAAACAGGAAAAGACAAACGACAAAACCAACAAGCGACGCCCAATAAACGGGAACAGGAACAAAGTCCACACAAACACCAGGAAAGGAACGAACTTAACAACAAAACGAACCAGGCAGACGGTGGCCAAGCATATCGCGAACAAGGAAACGTAACGACAGGACACAGTACAACAAGGATGCAAACCGGGGACCGAGTAGCACAACAGACCAAAACGAAAGACGGGCCAAAGCGATACAAATGGACTAGCAGTAAGAACAAAAATGAGTGCATAACCCGAGCCAGAAAAACAAGCGCGGGGAACGCCAGGCCCCCGTGGCAAAAAGAACAAACGCGAACCAGGAAGAGGAGTGCGCAGAACCAGGGCAGAAAGGAGCAAGACGAAGGAAGACCCTCGACAGAAGATGACAAAGGAGCTAACCCAGCGGACAAGAAAGAGAAATACACAGCGGAAGAACAAGCGCCCGGGAAGAGACAACAACAAAGCGGAGAGAGGGAGCGAAGGCAGCGGAGCACCAGGCAAAACGAGCCTACGAAGAAGAAAAGGAAACAACCCGGAAAGGAAGTGAAGCGCGTAACCCGCAGAAAAAGAAACAAAGACGACACGAACGAGCCAGATTCGTCAAAAGTAGAACCGACACAACAACAACAAAACAGAGCACAAAATGAGGCAAACAACCAGGAAGATGCGAACAGAACAAGGCACAGAAGAAACGAAACAAGCAACGACAAGAAAAGAAACAACGGACGAACAGCACAAACGAAGCAGAAAACGGGAGCAACAAAGGCCACACGAACACCGCAAAGTAACAACACTGCAGCAAAGCGAAAGACGCAAGCGGGTCCAAACAAGCTCGGGCAATGAACGGGAATAACATGGACACAGGAATAACAAGAATGAGCAAACCGGGGAAGAGCAACAGACCAAACGAAACAGAAAATAGCAAAGATCAAAACAAGCACAAAAAAAGGCGAAGCAACCACGAGAGAGCAAACGGAAACAACGGGACAGACAGAAACCCAACAAAACAGAACCGGAATCAAGAAAGAAAACAAACGACAAACCCCAACCACCAACGACGAAAAACCACGAACAGAAACAAACGCCGTCCGAACAACAGAAAAGACAAACACGGCGCCAAAAAAACCGAGGCACACTGCAGGCAGAGCGCGACATAAGCAAGAAGACATCAAACAGCAAGAGGACAAAAGGAGCAAAACCGGGCGAAGCACAGCCGACAAGAAAGAACGACGCGAACAAATGGTGACAGCAACTGCGAACATGAACAAAAAGCAGCAAAACCCGCAAAAGCAAATCCCCAGGCAAAAGCCAACAGACAAAGGAACCAAACAAACAAAAAGAACAAAAGGAGCCGAAAGAACAGTAAAAAGTAAGGGCGGGAGGAAAATAGCACCAGGGGGAAAAACGGAAAATGACGGAGGAAAGCGAGAAATCAGAAAGCAGAAACAAACCACCCAGCCCACAGGCCCACCCGGCCCACCCCCAACAAGGGAACAGAGCAAGTCAAGAGCAAGGATCAGGGAAAAGCAGAACCAGAAAAAAAGCTGAACGAACACGAAAAGGCGAAACCAACAAGGGACACAAGAAACTAACAAAGCATAACCGCACGGAAATAAGACAAAGGCCAAACCTAACAGACCGCGCGGAGGGAAGAACCCGAACAGCCGGAAAAAGCCGACGGAGCAAGGAAAGTACATAGAGCAGACAGATACCCAACCCACGGCGATGCTGATTGAGCAACAGGAAACGAGAGATCGAACAAAACCCGGAACAAAGACCAAGAGCAAAGAACCACCAGCGAACAGAAGGGACACACGCAACAAAGGCACGCGTGCGGGAGAACATCAGGACCAAAGAAACTAGACAGAACAAAAAGCGAGGCAAACTAACAGAGCACAAAAAACGTAACCGAGCCCCAACAGCACACGCATAACACAGAAGAGCTTACAAAAAAGCAGCAGCGCAACAAGCATGAGCACATGCATAAAGAGCAACATAACGACAACGACAAAAAAACCAAAAACAAAAACAAACAGACCTGCCGAGAGAAAACCAGGGGCCCCCACAAGAAATCCCAGAACCCCAAGGGAACCGGACCCCCCGAAAGCGGGAACCAGCCCGCCAGACCAAACTCACCAACGGGGGCAACCGCAAGGCGGCGCAGAGACGGCAGACTTTCCTTTTATGAAAGTTGCTATCGGCTGGCTTGGTTTGAACGGAAAAAACAACGCAAAGCCGAGGAAATCAGCCGCGAAGAGGAAGGAAAAAAAAATGAAGATAGAAAAGAGAAGGAGGGCGCCGCGCCCCCCAGACAAGCGCGCGCGACATACGCATAGCGCGCAGCCAACGCGCGAGGCGGAACCAAGCGCGGGGGGAAAGCCAAAAAAGAAAACCGGCGCACGACGCGCGCGACCCCCCGCGAAGACATCCGACAACGAAGACACGGGGCATCACCCAACAGAAGAACCAAGCAACCGAGACCGTAGACGGGAAAACGGCCCGCGCACAGCAGTCAACACGAAGAGAAAAGAAGAGATAGTAAATGAGAGAAGAAAGAAAGAAAGAGAAAAAGGAAGAAGAAAAAGAGGAGCAAAAGATGAAGAAATAAATAAGAGAAAAAATAAAGAAGAAGAAAAAAAAAGAGAAGAGAAAAGAAAAAAGACAGAGAAGAGAAGAAAAAAAAAAAAAAGAGAAGAGAAATAAGAAGAGAAAAAAGAAGCGAGGAAAGCAGAGAAGCGAAGGAGGAAAAGGCCAGAAAGGCGAGAGGAAAAGAAAGAAGAAAAAGGAGTAAAGTTGGATGAAAAGAGAAAAAATGAGATAGAAAAGAGAATAAGAAGAGAAGGTGAGAAAGGAGGGAAGAGAGAAAGAAGAAAAAGAAAAAAGAGGAAAAGATAAGAGAAGAAAATAAAAAAATAAGAAAGAAAAGAAGAAAAGAAAGAAAGAGGAAAAGAAACAAAAGAGAAGACAGAGACAAGAGAAAGAGAATAAAAGATGATAAAAAAAAAAAGAAAGAGAAAGAAGAAAAAAGAAAGAAGAAGAACAGAGAAAATGTTGAGAACATAAGAGGAAAAGAAAAGATTAGAAGAAGGTTATAAAGTGAGGAAAAGAAATTAGAAAAGGTTAGAAAGAGAGAAAAAGAAATTGAAAAAAAAAAGAGACAAAAGAAAGAAGAAAAAGAGTGGAAATATCAGATAACGATTAGAAGAGAGGGGAAAAGAAAAGAAAAGAGTCAGAAAAGAGGGTAAGAAAATAGAAAAGATTAGAAAGAGAGGAGAAGAAGTAAAAGAAAGAGAGAGAATAAAAAGAAAAAAAAAAAGAAAAGAGAGAGAATCGGAAGCAAAGGAGGCGACGAGGAAAACCTGCACAAAAAGGAGAGGAGGCCCGGCGGGCACGTAGGAGCAGAAAAAAGGTGAGAGAGAAAAAGGGAAAAGACAGAGAGAAACGCGCGAAGACCTAACCGAGAACCAGACGAACAATCGCGGGTTCGGCGACGTCTCCGGGGCCCAAGCCTCGTACGCGGAGCAGCTCGCCGTGAACGAAGAAGAAAGAGAGCAATGAAACTGAAACATCTCCAGAGAAGAAGAAGAGAGGAAAAAAAGAAGAACGAAAGAGAAAAAAAAAAAGAGAGAGAGAAGAGAGAAGAGAAGAAGAAACGCGAATAAGTACAGAAACAAAACACCCGAAAACGTGCCCAAAAGGGCAGGCAGAGAACGAAACGCGGCGAAGACGGAGAGGCGGAGAGCGAGAACGCTTCCCAGCCCCCCGCCGGGGGGGGGAAGAAAGCAAGAAAAGCACCCGCAAAAGTAACAACACCGGCCACACAAGCAAGAGCAGGAAGCCGCACTGCAAGAGCGAAAGAAAGGCGTAGATAGCGAAGGAAGAAAGGCGATCCGCGCCCCTCGCGCTCGCCAGCGCCGCGCCGAGCGCCGCCCGCCTCGCCCGGCGCCTCGCCGCCGCCGCGCCGCGCCGCGCCGCGCTCGCGTGACCCGTCTCAGCGCTCGCGAGCAGCGAACGCCCGCGACGACGGGAAGAGAAAAAAAAAAAAAAAAACACAGATTAGCACAAAAACCTAACATGGGACAACATTGTTTGGCACTAACAAAAATTCCTCAACAAACAGAGAAAAAAGAAAGAAAAAACAGGAAAGAAAAGACGAAAAAAAAGAAAAAGAAAAAAGGAGAAGAGAGAAGAAAACAAAAAAGAGAAGAGAGAAAAAAAAACAAAAAAGATATGAGAAGAAAAAAAAGAAAGAAAAGAGAGAAAAGGAGAATGAGAGAAAGAGACTGATAGAGAGATAAAGAAGAAGAAGAAGAAAGAGAAAAAAAAGAGAGAAAAAAGAAAGAAAAGAAAAAAGAGAAGCAGAGAAGAGAGAAAGAAGAAAAGAAGAAGAAAGAAGGAAAAGAAGAGAGAGAGAAGAAGAAAAGGAAAGGAGAAAAAAAAAAAGAAGAGAGAGAGAAGAGAAGAAAGAAAAGAAGAAGAGAGGAAGAGAGAAGAGAAAAGAAGAAAGATAAGCATGAGAAAAAAAGAAGAGAAAACAAAAAAAGTGAAGAAGAGAGAAGAGAGAGGGACAGAAAATAAGAAAAAAAAAAAAAGAAAGAAAACAGACCTATGGAAGTGAAAAAAGTAGGAAAGAAATAGAAAAAAAGAAAGAAGAGAAGAAAAAAAAAAAGAGAAGCCCGGCCAGAAAGCAGCAACCCCAACCGCGCCGAACGCGACCCGCAAACCACAAGAGAAACAAATGAGGAAGAAAAAGAAGGAAAAAAAAAGAGATAAGTAAAAAAGAAAAAGTAAAAACTGAACAGAATAGAAAAAGAAAAAGATGAGAAAAGAAAAAGAAATAAGAAGAAAAAAGAGAAGAAGAAAAAAAGAGAAAAGAAAGAAGAAGAAAAAAAGAAGAAAAGAAAAGAAAGATAAGAAGATAAGAAAAAAATACAGGAGAGCGACCCCGACCCGGCAGCGTGCGCAAAAACGAGAAAGAGATCGAAAACGGAAATTTAAGACAGAGGAAGCAGAAAACGGGAAGCAAGGCGAAGAAAGGCACCCCGAAGCGACCCCACGACCCCGCGGGAAAAACCGGGGGCGGAGCCAAACCCGAAGAGGAAGCCAACGAGAGGACGCGAGGGGCGTAACGGAAAGCGCGCAGACGAACGGCACGCGCGAGAGCCCGCCACACAGACACACACCCACAAGAGAGAGAGGGGAGAAAGAGACGGCAATTAGCCCAACAGCACCGAGGGGGAAGCCCTCGCGCCAGGCGGGCACCCGCGCGCCGCCACGGACGGTCCAACCGCAGCAGACGGGCCCCCCCCCGCCAGCGCCGGCGCACCGCGCGCAGAGGAAAGAAGCGAGCCGACCCCCCGCGGAAGGGGAGCGGCCGACACCCCCGGACCCCCGCACAGAGCACACCCGGCAACCACCCCCGGGCGCTCGAAAAGGGGAAACGCGGGAAGAAAACTTAGCGAAGAAGACGGAGGGAGAGAGAGAGACAAAACTGGATTGACAAAAAGATAGGAGAAGAGATTACAGGGAAAGACTGAGATGAAAAGAGGACATGTGGGGAAGGGGCAAAGGAGGGCCCACGGGAAGGGGGCACGTCGAGCAGAACAAAGGAGGAGACGCGAAAAGACACGGAGAAAGAGGCAAGCAGAGCAAGGCAACGGAAAGCACGGGGAAGAGGGAAAAGCGCGGAACGGACGAAGAGCCGCAAGAAGGGAACAGAGCAGACTGCAGAGCGAGCAACGACCGGACACAGAGGAAGGCAGGAGAGAGACGAACGCAGAGGAGGGCAGGACATAGATCCGAGCCGGAGAGGCTGAGGGAGCAAAACGGGGGAAGCAACAGGAGGAAGAAAAGAAGTAGAGGAGGCCAAAAGGAACTGAAAGAGACGGAACAAGAGAAGAGACACGGCGGGACGGAGACCGGGGAGGACAAAATGGACAAAGGACAAAAGACGGAAGACAAAACTGGAAGAGGACCAAAGAACAGGAAGGACAAAATGACAAGGGAAACGGAGGGCGAGGAGCGCGGGAAGAAGGAACGAGGAGAGGAAGGGGGAAAGACGAAGGGAGGAAAACAGGACGCAGCCAGAAGTGGGCAGAAGAAAGACAGGACGGCAAACGGGAAAAACGAGAAATAGAAAAAACAGGAGAGGGAGAAGTAGCAGGAAAAAGGAAAGACTGACGACTAGATCGACGACGGGAAACGAAGGAATCGGAGGAAGCGACATGAGGGGGGGGCGGACGAGGAGCGGGCAGGGAAGGGAGGTTAAAGGGAAAACGGGAAGCGAGACGCGAAGGGAGAAAAACGGAGGGAGGGGAAAAAACTTGGCGAGGACAGGGCGGCGGGAGGAGAAGAAACAACAGAAAAAGTCGGGAAAGACAACGCAAAGAAAAGTACATGAAGAGCCAGGAAACGGGAAAAAGAAGGAGGACCGGAGCATGCAGACGGGAAGGGAAGGGACGAACGAAACAGAGGCAGGCCAAGATAATAGAGCGGCGACAAGTCGACCGAGACGAGAGCGAGAAGGAAAACCTGGAGGAGCAAGACAGGCAGAGAAGAAAACCAGGGCAGGGAGGGGAGCGAACGAGAAAAACCCTGGGGTACGAGAGGCGACGCGACGCACGGACGCAGGGGAAAGAAAAGCGCAACAGAAGGGAACACGAGCCGCGAGAAGCCCAAGGAACGAAACGCTCCCGCACCACCGGGAAGCGGCACGAGAGCGAGCCCAACAGCAGGAGAGAAGAAAACAAGCACGGCGACAGGGGCAGCAGCCCAAAGGCAAAAAAAGAGCAGCACGAGCAAACAAGCAGAAACAGCATGGAGAGGGAGGCGAAGGAAGACGAAGGCGAAAAGAGAAGGAAAAGGCAGGGAGAAAGGGAAAAGCACAGAGAAGAAAAAACGGTGACGGCAGAAGCGGGCGGTGGAAAGCGCAGAAACAGAAAGGAACGCAAGTAAAGAACAAAGAGGAGATCGGGAAAAAGGAAAGGACGATGTAAAGAACGACGGGGAGAACGAAGGAACAGGGAGAGGCGGGAAGGGAGCGGACGAGCCGACAAGACGAGGGTGAGCTGAAAGGAAAACAGAAGCATACACGGAGAGAGAGAAAAACGCTGCAACTGGAAGGAACAGTAAGGTACGGGAAGGGAGGGGCGGACAGGAGACATGCAACCAGGGAGGAGGAGGGGAAACGAGGACTGAAGAAGTGCGGGAGCAGAAAAAGCAAGATAAAGAGGGACAAGGACGGGCAGAGAGGGAACGGAATAGAGAAGACGGGGAAAAGAAGAGACCGGAGACCAGAGCACAGGGAGGTACGGAAGGAACAAGAAGGGGGGAGGGAGGACCAACACAGGACCAGGAGGGAGGGGAAAGGAGAGGGAGAAGAAGCGAGCAAGAAGAACCAAGGAGAAAGAAAAGCACGGGCGGAAGAGAACGAGAGGGAAGGGAGGAAAAAGAAAGAGGACGGGAGACCCAGAGACGGTAAGGGAACCGGGGAGGAACAGGGCAGCGGAAGGAGAGGCCACAAGGCGCATGGAACAGGAGCAGAAGAGGAAACGGGACGAGGCAGGCCGCGCGGAAGAAAAACCAAGGGGAGAAAGGAGGAAAAACAGGAGGGGAAATGAACAGCGGGAGGAAAGGCGGACAACAGAAGAAAGACAGTGCAGAAGTAGACTACGGGAAGGAACTGGTAAGGACTGGCGAGCCCGCGGAAAGGGAGGGGACAAGCGAGGCAGGAGCAGGACGAGAAGTGGGAAACCACTGAGAAGACCAGGGAGAAACACACGCAGGGAAAAGGTAAAGGACAGGGATAAAAAGCAGGAAGGGAAAAAGAAGATGCACGGAGCGCGGATCGGCACGCGGCGAAGGGGAACGGAAGGGAGCGGCAGCAGGAAGACGCGGAAGGGCGGGGGGGAAGCAGTCAGAGAAAGAAGCAGAATGGGGAAAACGGGGAGAGAGTAGACCAGAGCGAGAAAGACACGAGGGGAAGGAAAGGACAGTAAGCAAAGACAGAAAAAAAAGGTGGGCATAAGCGAAGGGAGCGAGGATGGAAACGGGACGGAGCAACGGCCGCGGAAAAAAACCAAGGGGAGAAAGAGAAAAACCAGGAGGGAAAGAACAGCAGAAATGCGACAAAGAAGAGAACGCAGCAGCGAACGACGGGAAGGGGAACGAAGGACCCTAAGCGCCGGCCCGCCGCCTTGGGAAGAAGAAAGCACAACAAACAAAGCCACACGGAACAACAGGAAAGGAACAACAAGCAGGCAAAGACGAACCTACGGACGCAACAAGCCGAACAAACGGAAGACACGAACAGAAGAGAACGAAAAGCACAACAGGGGAGAGCAGACAAACGCAGCAAAAGGCGACAAAAAGGCCACAGCAAAAACAACAGCAAACGAAAACCAACACGGGGTCGACAAGCACGAAGTCCACATAACAGAGAATCAGGAACAAAAATACCACAACCAGCGGAAGAGCAACAAGCGAGGAGGAACGCAACTAACAAAGCACAAAAAGAGACTAACACAGCTAACGAGAAGAAACCACAACGACAAAACAACACAGCGGAAACAGAAACAAGCAGCAACAAACAAAGGCCACACGAGCACATAAGAAAACAACAAGAACAAAGGCCGCCAGACACACTAAACAAGCACGGAAGCACAGAACAGAGAACAGGAACAAAAAGGACACAGCCGGAAGACAACAGAACCAAATAACCGAACTAACAAAAGGGCAAAAAGCAAACGACAGAGCAGCAAGTGAACGAAGAAAAAAGAGCAACACAAACCGAATCACACGGAACAGAACAGGCACAGAACAAAGCCCACACAACACCAGGAAAAGAACAAACAGAGCAGCAAAAGACAAACCCACGGCAGCCAGAGCGCAACAGAACAGAAGGACACACGGGAAAGAACGAAAATGAGCACAACAGGAGGAGCACAACCAGCAAGACGCAACGAACAAAGCCACATCAAGAAAGCAAACAATCGACAGTAACAAAAAAAGGACAAGACAAAACCACACACCGAAACACGAAAAACAACAGAAACAAAGGCCACACACCACCAGAACAACGAACACGAGGCAAAACACCGAAGCGACGGCAAGCAGAACGCAACAAAACGAAGCGACACAACACAAACAGGAACAAAGGCGCACACACAGGGAAGAGACGAGCACGAAAACCGAACAAATAAACCACACAAGAAAAAACAACAGAGGCGAAAACAAACGAAGAAAATAGACAACAACAAAACCAACACAACGGACACACAAAAACGTAACAGAACAAAAGCCACACGGAACACCGAAAGCAACAACGGGACAAAGCAACCAAAGCGAACGGGCAACAGACGCGAACAGAGAACGGTAAGCACACGGACACAGGTAACAGGAACGAAAGGAGCACAACAGGAAAATACGGACAACGAATAGACCAACGGAAAAAGGGCCACAGCAAAAAACAACAGAGTCGGAAACAAACAAAGAAAAAAAGACAAAGGACAATACCGAACACAACACAGACAAGAAAACGGAACGAACAAGCCACAGAGGCGGAAGACGAAGCAGGAATAGATTGCAACATAACAAGGGCACAGAGAAAGCAACAGAAGCAGCAGAGGACACAGGAAAAAAGGACAACGACAAACCGAACAAGCGGACGCCCGAAAAACTGAACAGAACAAAGCCACAGAAACACCAGGAAAAACGAAACTGACAGACAAAAAATGCGAACACAGATAAACAGACAACAAATACGTAACAAACAGACACAAAAGGCATAGCAGAAAAATATGAAATACTTAATGGACACACAATAATAGTAGCAAAACTAACAAATGGGTAATAACAAATAAAACACCAAAAATAGCAAATAAACCCAAAGAACAGACCGGGAACCGCCCCAGCAGAAAAGAACATCGCGAAACAGGAAAAAGGAGGCATAACAGGGCAGAAAGAGGCAAACTGAAAGACCCCAGTAAGAGGAGGCAGACTCCCAGCGGAACAAAAAAAAATGACACAGCGGGAAAACAACGCCGCCGAAGAGAGCAACAAACAACGAGAAGGAGAACAGCGGCCCAGCGAAAACGACACGGAAGAAAAAAAAACAACCAAAGAAAAAATACTGGAAGTTCAGCAAAGAAAAAACAAAACACGACGAACAGCCAAGCAGCAAAGGAAGGCCGGAACAAACAACAACCAAGAACAGACCACAAAAGACGAGACACGAACAAAAGAAGTAAACAAACCAAGGCACAGAACCGAAACAACAAGCACAGACGACGAAAAAAGAAGACAACGACGAAGCAGCACAACATTAAGGGCATAAAAACGTAGCCAAGAACAAGCCACACGAACACGGGAAAAACGAACAGCGACACAACGAACACGCAACGGGGCCAAACAATCCCGAAGAACGGGAAACACCAAATTTGCAACAAACAAATGCAAAATGTAAGCCTATATATAAACAAAGCCAAACACCAAATGACAACAGACACAAAAAGAAGGCGGAGATTACTAACGCACGAGAGAAGGAACGGAAACAATCGGACAGGAAGAAACCACAGAACAAAACCGAAACGAAGAAGAAGGGACAACCATCAAACCAACACACCAGACGGACAAAAAACCACAACCGAACAAACGCCCCAAAACAGGAAAACATAACACGGCTCAAACGGACCGAGGACACGCAGCAGAGCCAAACAGCTCTGCAAAGGACAAACAGCAAAACAAAAGACAAACCGGCAGCACACACAAAAAGAAGCACGACAAAGGCGGACAGCAACTGCAACATGAACAAAAAAGCAGCAGAACCGCGCAAGAGCAAGCCCCACGAAGAACTGCGTGCAAATCATAACAAGGAACCAAACAGAACAAAAAAAACAAACCATGATAAAAAAGACCAAAGAAGACAAGGTTAGTGAGAAAAGGGCGTTAAAAAACAGAAACAGGAAACTGGAACTGACATCTGCCCAATATTCTAGCATCACAAAAGCAGAGTGGTCAGACTAGCAAGAAGAGGGGATCCAGCAAGGACAAACAGGGACAAATCAGACAAATAAAAAAGGCAAGCACAACCACAAGAGGCGAACCAACAAAGTGCAGCAGCAAAAAAGAAAACAAACACGAACCCGACGAGAAAAAGACAAAGGCAAACCGAACAGACCCGCGAAAAGCACGAACAGCCGAAATAAGCCCGACGAGCAACGAAAGAGCGAACAAGCAGACAAACTGCATAGGGCCACGCGAGCACAGGAGCAACAGAAAGCCGAGAACCGAACAAAAGCCGGAACAAAACCACACAAAAGGCCACCAGCGGAACGTAAGGACAAGCGCAGCAAACCAACCCGGAAGGGAAACGCATTGACCAAAGAACGAGACAACAAAACGACGGGCAAACCAACGAGCAACAAAAACGAACCGACCTACGCAACACAGCAGCGCAAACACACGAAAGCGACAAAAAACGCACAGCGACGAACAAAGCAGATGCCAAGGCAGAGGAAAGAACAGAAACGACGAAGGCGAATAAACAGAGCAGGAACAAGCAGAGCAAAACAACACTAGACCCGACGAGAAAACCCAGGCGCCCCGGCAAAGGGGGAACCGGCGAGGGGCACCCAAGAGGAGCCGAACCCCCCAAGTAGAAGCCCACCGGCCAAGCGCAAACGCGAGCCAGACGAGGGCAAACCGGAGCAAGGCGCGGGCAGAGACGCAGGACGGCAGACAGCCACCACCTAGGAAACACGCAAGACTGTCAAAAAACTAACGCAGAAACCCGGAGCACTCACTAAAAAAGAAGAAAGAAGAAAAAAAAAAAAAAAAAAGGAAGGAAGGGGCCGCCGCGCCGCCGACAAGCGCGCCACCAAACCCATCGCCGCGCCAACGCCGACGCGCACCATCGGTGACGGAACCCACAGTGAAGCAGCGCAGCCGCCGTCGGACCAGGCAAAAACACAGCCCGAGGTACCGAAGACCACGGGCAGCGCCACCGCAAAGCCAATGGCAGATCCATCGGCCAGCGGGGAGGTGCGGCGGCCCCCGACCACGGATGACGACGAAAGAAGAGATAGAGAAGAGAAAGAAGAGAGAGAACAAAAAATCAACAGAAGAACAAACATAGAATTAGAAAGCGAAAGACGAGACAAAAAAAAAGAAGATAAGAATAAAAGAAGAATAAAAAATAAGAAGAAAAATGAGATTGAGAAGAGAAACCCGGAGGCAGAAAGCTCAAAGAAAAAAAATGGAGAAAGAAAAAATATGACAACGAAAAGATCAAGAAGATGAGAGGCGGGAGAAGACCGAGAGAGAGCGGAAGAGACACAGCGGCGCGCAGAAAGCAAAAATTAGAGAAGAAAGAAGAATGAAAGAGAGAAGAGAAAATAAAGGCTAAACAAAAAAAAGAAAAATGAGAGGGAGAGATGCGAAATTCGAGAAAGAGAGAAAGATGAGAGGGAAAGAAAGAGAAGAGAAGCAAAGAGAAAGAAGAAGAGTGAATGCAGAATCAGAAAGAACCGACCAGAATCTGGGACGGAAAAAAAGATAAACAGCAACAGAATAAAGTAGAAGAAAAAAAAAGAAAAGAAAAAAAGAGAAAAAGATAGAACAGAAAAATTATGAAAAAGTGAGAAACTAGAGAAAATAAAAAGAGAAAAAGAAATAAGAGAAGAGAGAAAAAGAGAAAGAGTAACGAATCACCGATAACGAGAGCATCAGAAGAAGAGAGAAGAAGTAAAAAAATGAGATAAATTGTAAGAAAACGAAAGAATAAAAATCACAAAAAAAGAAGAAAGAAGAAAGAAATAGAAAAAAGAAGAAAAGAGAAGAAAGAAAAAACAAAGAAGAAAAAGAGAAGAAAAAACAAGAAGAAAGGAAAGGAAAGAAAAAGAAAGAGAGAGAGGAAAGAGAAGAAAGCGAAGCGGAAAGAAGGGACGAGAAAACCGCACAAAAATGGAGAGCCCGGCGCACGGAGGACAAAAAGAGGAGGGGCACGTAAAAGAGGAAACAGAAGACAGAGAAGAGAAAGAAGAGAACTGAGAAAGTGGATAGTAGAAGGAGATATAAGAGAAGAGAAGAAAGAGAAAAGAAGAAAAAAAAAGAGAGAAGAGAAGAGAGCGGAAGAAACAGAAAAGCAAACACCGAAAACGGGCCCGACAAACGGCAGCGCCGAAACGGAGAGGGACCGGGCAAACGGGAGAGCCCGAGGGAGCTGGAAGAGACCTCGCCCCCCCGCCTGCAAAGAAAGCAGAACACCGGAAAAAGAAGCACACACGCGCGGGCGCAGGGCACAGCGAAACAGCAGGGAACGCAACCAAAGGCGAGAAGAAAGGCAAACTGGGAAAAGAAGGAAAAGGAACCGCGCGCGCGCTCCTGGCTTGAGCCGCATGGGCTGCCCCCTGCGCGCGCCCGGCGCCAGTCGCCCCGCCCCCGCGCTCGCCCTCGCCTCGCGCGCCCGCGCCCGCCTCTCGCAGTCAGCTAGAAGCCGCGCGAAAAAAAATAAAAGAAAGAAAAGAAAAAGAAGCAGCAAACAAAAAGCAACATGAGGGGACAGCAGGGAAAAAAGAAGCAAGACCGCAGCGACGATAAAAGAAGAGAAAAATAAGAAAATTAAAAAAAAAAAGAAAAGAGACAGAAAAAGCGAGGGAGATGAAAAAGAATATGGAAAAAGAAAAAAACAAAAAAAAGAAAGAAGAAAAAAAAAAAAAGAAATAAAAAAGATAGAAAAAAAAAGAGAAAAAAAAAGAAATACAAAGAAAGAAAGAAATAAATATATAGACGAAAGAAAAAAGAGAAAACAAAAAAACAAGGAAAATTTCAAAAAAAAAAAAAGAGATTAAGGGAAAAAAAAAAGAAAAGAAAAAGAAAGAAAGAAAGACACAATCTAAGGGAAGATACAAAAGGAAAAAAATAAGAAACCAAAAAGACAGAGAGAAAAAAAAGACAAAAAAACAGAAGAGAGAAAGAAGAGAAGAAGAGAACAAGGGAGAACAAGATGAAAGAGACAAAAGAAACACGAAAGAAAAAAAGAAAACAGAAACACAACTGTAGAATGAGAAAAATGCAAAAGATAGAAAGAGAGAAAAAAAGAAAAGCACGAGAGAAAGAGAGAAAATGAAAAAACGCCGCGCAAAACATGGGGCGAACGCCCAGCCCGCAACCACCCCCAAGCCAGGGGAGAGGAAAAAAAAAAATAAACAAGAAAGAGAAAACAGAGAAAAGTAAAAGCTCAAAAAAGAAAAAAAATAAAATAAGAGAGAAAAAAAAAAAAAAAGAGAAACGACAAAAAGAAAAGACGAAAAAAAAAAAAAAAGCAAAGAGAGAGGAATAAAAAGTAGAAGAAAAAAGAAAGAAAAAAAGCATGAAAAAGAGAAGACAACGTACCGACACCGCGACGCAAAAAGCTAAGAAGAGGGGCGAAACAAAGAACAGAGTGAAGGCATGAAACCGAAAACACCGAAGATGAAGACACTCCAAGCGACACGGCAGACCCCGCGAAAACCGGCCCAACCCGGAAGTGCAAAGGCCAACGGAAAGCCGAGCGGTGAACAAGCGCGGCGCAGACAAACGGCAGCCCAGACGCCGCGCACACAACACACACCCAGCAAAAGAAAAAATAAGAGCAAAGCCGAAGAGCACCAGGGAAGCCCGGCCGGGCAGCCAGGCCCGCCGGCCGCCACGACCACCCGCCAACGCCCCCCCCGCAAACCCCACCCCCCCGGCGGAAAATATGAAGCGGAGCCACCCCCCCAGAAACCCCGACACCCCCGACCCCAGGGCGCAGGAGCACACCCCGAACACCCCCGCCCGAAAAGAAACGCGAATGAAAACACGAAGCAAGACGGAAAACATAGTAACAAAAAACACAGAAAAAAAAAAACGGAACGACCGAAGAAACGCCGGAATGGGTAAAATGAGCCCAGAACAGAGCAAGTCAAAAAAGCAAAAACACGAAAACCAATCAATGCAAACGGACAGAGGCACGAAGAAAAACCGACCGCAAAGCAAAAACAGACGAGAACACACACCGGACAGGGAGAACAGACCAAAGGCAACGCAAACATACAAAGCCAGGCCAGAACAGACAAAACAGAAGCAAATCGGACGAAAAAAAACACAAGGCCAAAAAACAAAAACCAACATGAACAAAGATCACGCACGAAGCGAGGATGACTGAACAGACCATAATTACTCAAAAACATTTTGAAGTTATATATTAGAAAGTCATCTGTTTGGAAGAAAGACAGAGAACCAAACAGACAACCAAAACAGCAACCCAGAAACAAAACAGACAACCAAAAACAGAAACCAAAAACAACCAAAAAAGACAACCAAAACAGCACAACCAAAACAAACAACCAAGAACACGACGACAATACAACAAAGCGAAAGAAAAACACAAGCAAACCAAAAAAAGAACGAAAAAAAACAAACAGACCGAAAAGAAACAAAGAGAACGAAAAACGCAAAAAACAACCAAAGCCAAGAAAAAAAGAAAACCCGAGCAGAACGACAGGAAGAACCTGTGAATCAACAGCACACAACAAAGGCGCCACAGACACCCGAGCAAACAAAGAAACCACAGAACGCAGAGGAACAAGAACTCAGGCAGAGGAGCGAACCAAAGAAACCGAACACACCGCCACGCAACACGCATAAAGGAAAGAACAACAAAAACACGAGCGCAGGAAACTCAAGGAGACCACACAGCCCCCAGCCACGCGAAGCCACAGACGAGCCCAACGACAAAAAGAAACCAACGACGCACAGCACCTCCAACAAAAGAAGAAAGCAGCACACAACGAAGCAAAAAGCACAAAAAGTGCAAAAAGACAAAAGAAAAGAGGGAAAGGAAAAAGAAAAAAACAAGAAAGTAAAAAACACGGCAAACCGAAAACGCAGATGAAAACGCCAAGAAAAACGTAAGACGGAGAATACTAAAAAGAAAGACAGAAAAACACGAAACGCAGAACAAAGCGAAATCGGTCCCTACACGGCGACCAAAGTCGCCGACAGACGCAGAAAGCGAAGCGATAAAAAACAGGACAAAGCACAGAAAAAAAACCAACAAGAACATTAAGGGCAGACGTACAACCGAAAGAAAACAACGTGAACACAAAAAACAAAAAGAAATAAAGATGTCTGATAACTAAGAAAAACAAAAAAAAACGGCAACCAACACAGAAGAACGGAAAACAGATAAGGAGCACAGAAACAGAGACCAAGAATAAACACGCAAAAACACAGAAACAACCAAGAAAAAAGAAAACGTAAAAACTAAGAGGAAAGAAAAAAAAGACGAACCAACTTAGTTAGAAAAGAGTTAAAGTGCAGACGGAAAAAAATAGTAAGATAATCAGTAGCAGTTACGAGATATTGAAAGCAGAAAAAACATCGCTAAAAAGCGACAAAAGAAAACGACAAAGTAACACGGAAAACAAGACCACCCGCAAATAGACAGGGACAACGACAAGCATACAAAAAAAAAAGCGACGAGAAACCAGGCGGAAAGAAACACACGAGAAATTGTGTGAAAAGCACACAAAAAAGACATGAAGAAAAAATAAACGACGACAAACCACGGCGCCAGGAACAGACCGCGACAAAAAACGGAAGCAACAACCATTGAACACTAAAAACGAAAGAAAGTTCCAGCACACAATATCACTTTAGCATAACCAATAAGAAAAAAGCAAACGAAGACAACAAACACGGAGCAAGACGCGCGCAGAAATAACCAAGGAAAAAAGACCAGAGGAAAAAAACACAAAAGCGACAAAAAGAAAACAGCCCAGAATACACGAAGAACAAGACGCAGACTCGCGCCCCGGAAAAAAACACAACAGAACAAAGCACACAACACCAGAAAACTAACAGACATGAAAACAAACCACGACGACAAATACCCAATCAAACGAGAAGACACAACAAAAGAACGAAAAACACAACAAGCAACCAACGCAGCGAAGACAACGAACAAAGGTCTTCAAATTCTAGAAACACATGTCACATATGCTATTAAATTCCATTGAATTTACAAAAACAAAGAACAAACAAAAAAGACCACAACAAAAGCAACAACAAGAAACGCAACGGAACAAAGTCACAGAATAAAGAGACAACAACATCAACAAAGATAACCCACAACGGACAAACGAACACATCAAACAGAAAACAAGCAACATAACAAAGCCCACACAGCAGCAGAAGAACGAACCAAAAGCACACAAGCGCAAACGCACACATGTCAACAACACGAGAGACAGAAGCAGAAGCAACAGAACAAAAAAGACAAGCGAAACAACAGGACAATGCGATAACCGAACAACAAACACATAAAAAACGAACAACACAACGAACAAGAAACAAAGAACAACAACAAACCAACACAGGAACAAAAGCAGTCACAAGAACAAACCACACAGACACAAAATAACAACTCAAAAGCACACACGAACCGAGACAACCAACAAGCGACTAAAAACATGAAACACAAACAGGGAAAAACTAAAAACAGCAACAGTTGAAACAGACAACGCAGCAAAAACAACTAAACGAAGCCACAAAAAAAACACAGAACAAGGGAAATGAAGACAAAGACAAACAGTCCCACACAAACACCGGAAAAACGACAGTAACAAACCACACAACACCAGGAAAACCAACTAACAGACAAAAACAAACCAGCAACGTACGGGCCTACGAGAAGCCTAACTCCCGAATACCCTACCCGAGGGGGATATTCACACCGCTCTGCCCGTTCTATATCACACTAACCAGCAATCTTTCGTCTCTCGCCCACCACGGGAGCGGGCTCCAGTCAGCTTCGTGTTTCCTACATGAATGCGCATCCAATCCCTGTGCGTTTTATCGAAGCTGCTCTACGGTATCGCGTAAATCCTGTGTCACGTTTGCCGCCTACTCATCACTCTCGACTTCACGCATTCAGCGCTGTCGACGCGTAATCCAAGCTTGCGTTAATGAGAATCCAACAGAACCGAACAAGAACGAACACAAACACAGAGAACATAACAAAAAGCCACAACAATGAAAACGGACAAACGAAACCAACATAAAAAAGCCACCAGCAAAAACTGAACAAGTAACTAAACGAAAAAAAAGTACAACAACAAACCGAACACAACTTCCATGGTTGAAACGAACATAACTAAATCCAGGAATGAAGAATGTTGTCAACAAACCACTGAAAAAAATAAGCCAAAATACGCAAGCCCAATTACAAACATCAAACACAACTTAAAACAACAACAAGAAAACACAACGAAAACGCAACAATAAAGCCACACAAAAACAACAAGCAACAGGGAACAAAAGAGAAACCAAAGACAAACGGGAACACAACGCATGACGAAAACAACAGAACAACAGGCCACAACAAGACTAACAGAAACGAACAAACAAGCCACAAAAAGCAACATAGCAAGAAACAGAAAAAAAACAAACGACAAACAACACAGCACCCCAAAAACAACAAACCAAACCACACGAAACACCAGAAAAACAACAGACATTACCAAACACACGACAACTCCAAGCAACGCTAAAAAACGAAGCGACAGACACAGGAACAGTACATAAAAACAAACCGGACCAAGCACACAGGACCAACGAAAGCCAAACACAACGAAACAACAAAAAGGAACAAAAAGACAAACCCGGATCCCAAAAAACAGACCAACCCGCCCCGGCAAAAATAACAACCAAACAGTAAAAAAACGAAACCACAAAAGAGCAAACAAAGACCGACAATGCAAACAGCGACAGGCGGACAATGAAAGGAAAAAACAACGGAAACAAAACTCCCAAAACAACTCGAGGAGAGAATAATTTATCCGTTCTACCGAGCAAAACACCACTGAAGAAAAGATAAGACAACCCGAAGAAAACGCGAAACCCACAGAAGAAAGAAACAAAACACACAACAGCCAAATGCATGCAAAGCGAAGGCAACACATACAACAAACAAGGCACAAAAATAAGACACCAAAAGCCTAAAAACAAGCAAAAAAAGCATGGAGGCACAGACACAAAAAAAAAAACACAACACACAAACTAAGCAGAAAACACAAACCAAAGCCACACGAACACCGAAAACAAACATCAACAAAGCAACCACCAACAACGCCAATAACGTAAATACAGACACAGATCATAAACAAAAAAACAACATACAGACCAAAATAACGAAACACAAAAGCAAACAGAACACAAAAAAAGCGGAACGAACCAGCGGAGAAACAACGGAAAACGACAAAAAACCCAACAAACAAACCGAACAAAAAAAACAACGACAAACCCAACACACCAAATGCATGAATAAACCATTAACATCAAACGTGCCCGCCGAACAACAAACAGACAAAACAACCCCAACCCGCGGAACTGCCCGGAACAACAAAAGACAAACACAATTTTAGCTTACGGTAACGAACAAGCGGACAAAAAAAATGAAAGCAAAAGCAACAACCCGAACAGAACAAAAACAGCAGAACCTCGCAAAACAAACCCACGAAAAGCCAAACAAACAAAAACCAAACAAACAAGCAAACAAAAAAAAACAAACAGTAAAAAACAAAACACAGAAAACAATAAGACATAAAGAAGAACAAAAGGAAAAGGCAAACCACCCACCCACAGCCCTCCTACCACACCAAGATGGAAAAGAAATAAAAATTGGAACAGGACAAACAAACAAAAAGAATAAAATTAATTGTCATGACAACTACAATCTATCACTAAAAAGCAACAAACAAACCCACAAGAAAGGACAAAGCAAATCAAACAACCGCAAAACAGCGAACACGAAAACCCAGACAAAAAAGCTAACCAGACAACAAACCGCGAATGCGCCTCACGCGTAGCATAAGCAACAGAAAACCAGACCAGTACAAAACCCTAACAAATGAACTATCAAAGGATCCGCACCACAACAAAGAACACACTCAGGCAAATTCACGGAAAACAGCAGACCTAAAACAGACACAAACAAAATCAGCAACCAACTTTAAACATTTTAAGAATGTAAAGACACGTCCAGAACACCAGGAGAGCACAAAAACACCCAAACAAACCAGGCCACAGCAACAATACAACAAACACGAACTACGAAAAAACACAAACCAAGAATGCGAAAAACAAACAGACCTCCAAAAACCCACGCCCCAAGGGCAACTGAGACACCCCGTAAAAGCGCACCCCGGCCGAAAGCGAAGGCCCACCCCCAAGCTCAAACCAGCCAACGCAAAACGAGCAAGCGCGCACAAGCTCCAGACGCGAACAGGCAAGCGAACCGGAAGCGAAACACGAAGACGTAAAAAAACAACGCAAAGAGCGCGGACACCGACAAAAATAATAAAAGGAAAAAAAAAAAAATAAAAGCACCCGCCCGCCGCGACAACCGCGCACGAATACCAGACGCCGAGCCAACGCCAGGCACCAATCCAAAGCCAAAAGGGAAAACGCGCCCGCACCTCTCGACCCCGCAAACAACCACAGACGAAAAGACACCGCTGCACCCAACAGAAGAACCAACAACCGAACCAGACACAAAAACCCCCGCGACGGCAAACACGGATTTTAAACAAAGAACATAAAGAAAAATAAAAAGAAAAAAAAAAAAAAAAAAACAAAGAAAAAAAAAAAAGACAAAAAATAACAAAAAAAAAAACAAAAAGAGGAAAAGAAAAAGAACGAAAAGAACAAAAAAAAAAAAAAAAAAAAAGAAAAAAGAAAAAAAAAAGCATTTGAAATTCATTGACGAACGAAGAATTCTCCAACCGAAAAAAAAGAAAAAGAAAAAAAAAAAAAAAAAAAAAAAAAAAAAAAAAAAAAAAAAAAAAAAAAAAGAAAAAGAAAAAAAAAAAAGAAAAAAGAAAAAGAAAAATAAAAAGAGAAAAAATAAAAAAAAAAAAAACAGAGAAAATAAAAAAAAAAAACAAAGAAAAAAAAGGAAATAATGCAAGAAAAACAAAAAAAAAACAAAAAACTAATAATAAAAAAAAAAAAAAAAAAAAAAAAACAAAAAAAAAAAAAAAAATTTAAAGCGAAAAAAAAAAAAAAAAAAAAAAAAAAAAAAGAAAAACATTAAAAAACAAAAAAAAAAAAAAAAAAAAAAAAAAAAAAAAAAAAAAAAAAAAAAAAAAAAAAAAAAAAAAAAAAAAAAAAAAAACAAAAAAAAAAAAAAAAAAAAAAAGAAAAAACGAAAAAAAAAAAAAAAAAAAGCTGGAAAAGAACCAAAGCGGAACCGACAAAAAAGAAGGAGGCCCGCCACTAACGAGAAAAAAAGAAAAGAAAAAAAGAACAAAAAAAAAGAAAAACGAAAAAAGTCATTCCCGAGCAGTCGAAGGGATAATAGTTCGAGCGTTGTGCACTGATCGTTCCTGGCGTGCGATAACGTGTGTATATGAGAGCAACATGCCTGAGAGTGTAATCTACCTATTATCAAGTTAGCTATCTATTACTGGCAAAGTATCAACCGGTGTTTTTGTCCAACACGTAAAAGTAGCCAGACGAAACACACCCTGGCACTCACCCGCACATATTGAATCCAGGAAGGAGATCACAAAAAGAAAGCTAAAAAAACAATTAAAACAAATGACATTCCACCAGAACTCACGCGGTCACATAAAATGCATGCAAACACTTATTTCTGCTTATAAACAAGCACAACACGCATATCTCAACACTTGAAATAACTTTACCAGCTTCCCTCCCCGCAGTTCTTAAAAAAAGATGAAAGTCATAAAGCGTTAATTACTTTGTCGATAGTAGCGGTGAACAAAAACACCAAAATATATACACACACTCACCCTCCTACACAATAGTACGAAACACATAAACATTCCGCAAGCAAAAAAGCTAGAGTGGAAATAGACACAATAAAATAAAACCGCATCTTGCGCATAGGCTCATGCCACCCGCTCTACCGCTCCCCTACCCTCGCTCACCCCGCCCGCGCAGGCCCTGCTCAGACCATGGCTCGCATCAAGGGACCTTACCCCCTCCTTTATACTATTCGAAAACCCTATCCAAATACTTAATTAGAAAGCGTCTCTCGAAAGATACCTCCTTCATTTCAATACTACTCAGTAGAATAAAACAGAAAACAAAGACACAATGAAATAAAACAAAGGAATATATATATATACTAAAATAATAATATAATATATTGGTTTAAAAATATAAAAGTAGATTAGCATAGTGTTATAAGGAAATGGATATTTAATGTCGCTTATGCAATGAGTTATATAATAATAATTGAAATATAGATGGGGTTATGAACGAATTAGAGAAATAGGGAACAGGTTAGCAGGAATGGATGATTAAAGAAGACGAATGAGATACAAATAGGAGAGTGAGTGGTAGGGTGCACCATACAATATATATGAAGCAGATGATATTGGCTATTGTTGGTGAAAACTCTGAAGAGAGATTATTGAGAAGGATTGATAGAGAGAATCTGGACAAAGTTGGTGTAAAAGGAGGAAAGAGTTTGAAAGTAAGCGTAGAAATGAAAGTGAAGTTAGTTATGGGTTGGAAGGGAATGTTTAGATGGTGAAAACAGCATAGAGACGAAGTGGTACTAGAGTTTAAAATATTGAATAGAAGATAAAAAATATATGTTGGATGAAAAAAGGAAAGACTGTAGAAATGAATTGCAGAGATGTAAGTAAAAAGTTAGTAAGGGAATGCAGGAAGATTGGCTTGTGCAAATTAAATCGGTTGTGGATGTGAAAGACTAAAGTCGTATGAAGGTAGCGCTAAGAATTTGCATGAGAAGCATAAGTTGTTACCTGTGTAAAAGAAACTTTAAGTGAAAACTATGGTCTGGAATAAGATGTGTTAATAGATCGTAAAGGTACAGAAAGTGTTACGATTATTCAAAATTATTCTAGTTAAAGATATTTTCTAAAATAATGATAGGAATAGAGTAACGATAGAAAGATAATTAGGGAGTTGAGTGAAATCTCCCATATTGACATGGGTTATATGAGCGTACGCCTCCAGCAGGAGGAAAAGCTCGAATACGAAAGGAATAGACAAAATCGTTTACCAAGGCAGAGCGCAAGTTAGGTAACTCAAGCTTTAATAACCACAACAGCGATACCATCAAGACTATAAACTTTCATAATGTTAAGTTAAGAGAAAACATAAACAACAACTGTTGAACAAATTACAATGTTAGCTATAAATGAGACAGAGAATGTGAAGAAGCGGCAATAGCTCCAAAAAAGAAAAAGAACGATAATAATATTTATCAAAGTGGTAGTGACAATATGGATTTCGCATGTTGCAGAATTTAATGAAAAAAACGAGATCAAACATCAGAACATGTAGACAACGATATCTTGGAGGCTGTTGATACAAACCAAACCACCGAAAGCCGCTAACTCCCAAGTTGTCATGGCGGGAGTGGTAAATTATAGATTATATTTGCAAGGAGCACCTCTTATCTTCTCCGAGGATATGATTATCTGTGCCATTTTGAAAAATAATGGTACTAAAATGGTGTACTTTATAATAGTGTGTGAAGTGTGTGAAAAAAGAAGTACCTACTTTTCAAACTAAGAGACACTTCTACGTAGGAAGGATATATATATATATATATATATATATATATATATATATATATATATATATATTAATATATATATATATATATATATATATAAAAATATATATATATATATATATATATATATATATATATATATATATATATATATATATATATATATTTATATATATATATATATATATTTATATATATATATATATATATTCAAAGATGTTTGAGCAATAAACGCAACAATTATTTGTATATTTTCAAATGTTTTCTAGTGGTTTGAACTCATTTCCTGAGATGGTAATTAGGAGCCATTTCTCCAGCACGAGATTGTCAGAAACCACATTTTGTTGCCTCTGAAAGCTTAGCTTCCGAGTGAAGGCAAAACCCAATACCTGGGTTCCACAACACTGTCAAGCACACTGGGCATTTAATGTGACACATATCAGCATGTTTGTGTACAACGCAATAATGCTTGTATAGTTAAATGAAAACGCAGTGGGTTTCTGCTTCCAAAGGTGCTTCGAGACACGATTACACTCTTCTGAAAGCTTAATTAATATGAGCAGTGAACTTGAGAATGATTTTGGTCGATTGCAGAACCGACACAGATACTCAAAGATGCTTGTGAATAAACGCAACAATTATTTGTATATTTCAAATGGTCCTAAGGGTTTGAACCCTTACCCTGTTGCCCCTGACCCGAGTGTTGGCGGGAGGCCCGTCGGAGGTTAGGTGTCCAAGACACGCCTTCGCTCCTCTTGGGAAGCTAAGCTTTCAGAGGTAAAATGATGGGTTTCCTTTAGCCAATCGTGGTCTCGAGGTAACACTCTGGAGTACCATCTCAAGGGTAAGGGTTCAAACCCACTTAGGACCATTTGAAATATACAAATAATTGTTGCGTTTATTGCACAAACATCTTTGAATATCTAATAATGTCCGGTTAAAAATTACCCAGTGTTGCCCCTGACCCGAGTGTTGGCGGGGAGGCCCGTCGGAGGTTAGGTGTCCAAGACACGCCTTCACTCCTCTTGGGAAGCTAAGCTTTCAGAGGTAAAATGATGGGTTTCCTTTTAGCCAATCGTGGTCTCGAGGTAACACTCTGGAGTACCATCTCAAGGGTAAGGGTTCAAACCCACTTAGGACCATTTGAAATATACAAAAAATTGTTGCGTTTATTGCACAAACATCTTTGAATATCTATTAATGTCCGGTTAAAAATTACCCAGTGTTGCCCCTGACCCGAGTGTTGGTGGGGAGGCCCGTCGGAGGTTAGGTGTCCAAGACACGCCTTCACTCCTCTTGGGAAGCTAAGCTTTCAGAGGTAAAATGATGGGTTTCCTTTTAGCCAATCGTGGTCTCGAGGTAACACTCTGGAGTACCATCTCAAGGGTAAGGGTTCAACCCACTTAGGACCATTTGAAATATATATATATATATATATATATATATATATATATATATATATATATATATATATATATATATATATATATATATATATATATATATATATATATAAATACACTATATATATATATATATATATATATATATATATATATATATATATATATATATATATATATATATATATATATATATATATATATATATATTACTGAAAATCACAAAAAAAGAAAATTTTCTTCACATAAAATAATAAAATGATATATTAAAATTATTAATATTCCTCTTCAAATACAAATTTTATACATTGGTATTACCAATAACATTTTTTAATTTTATCTTTTATTTTCATTTTTTTATTTAAAATTACTACTTCAAATATTGTTCTTTTTAAGAGCATATTTTTCATTTATTTTTTTTATCGTTATTAATTTTTTCAATTAAATTGCTATAAGTTTTTTTTTCTCTAAATTTATTTATTTATTTATTTATTTTCAGAGGGTTTGGGGGAAGGGTTCTCAAAATATGCCTCTTCAATATTGTTGCTTTGAAATCTATCAAATTATCAAGATGTTATTGATTGATAAAGTTTAATTTACTTTATTGATACTTTATTATTTGGACATATATATATATATATATATATATATATATATATATATATATATATATATATATATATATATATATATATATATATATATATATATATATATATATATATATATATATATATATATATATATATATATATATATATATATATATATATATATATATATATATATATATATATATATATATATGTATATATATATATATATATATATATATATATATATATATATATAAATATATATATATATATATATATATATATATATATATATATATATATATATATATATATATATATATATATAATAGAAACAAGTGGAAATGGACCATATTTTAATGGGCTATTTTGTGTGGAATTTATTTGAGCTGTGATTGGCTGTTAGATATTGATGTCGTAATGGAATTGATGAAGTGATATTTTTCATGATGATTTTAATTTTGAGGATAGTTTTGATAGTGAATTTGATTTTAAAAATCAATCAAAAATCTAGATCAAATTCAAATATCCAAGAAAGAAGAATATATATATATATATATATATATATATATTATATATATATATATATATATATATATATATATATATATATATATATATATATATATATATATATCAGGCTTGGGTTCAAGTACATTTTGTCAAGTACAAGTACTCTAGAATTGTTCAAGTACAAGTACAAGTACAAGTACTCTAGAATTTGTTCAAGTACAAGTACAAGTACAAGTACATGGTATCAAGTACAAGTACAAGTACAAGTACTTTATGAAAATCTTATATATATATATATATATATATATATATATATATATATATATATATATATATATATATATATATATATATATATATATATATATATATATATATATAATACTTGTAATATTCTAACACAACCTAAAGACTAAAAAAGAAACATGCAACTGGAAACAAAAATAGAAGAATATGAAGCAAGTAGAAAGAAAGCCCAGCCTTACTGTCCCCTTTTACACCAATTAGTGAGAACTCGTCGCAGCCAGAAAAATCCACCCAAAAGAACTTCCCGGGACCGCGATGGACCCTCACTATGACATCTCGTCAATGTGGGGTTCATCCTTGGCCCAGGTGGTCTACAACCATACCTCCTCACAAAACCCAACCATTCACCCTGTTATGCACCTTCTTCTCGCCTCTAAACTCACATTTCTCTCCTCCAGGCATCCTTTTCTGACTAAACTAATTTTTCCTTCTGAAACTTCCCATCCGGCTCGGATTAACAACACACTCACCACTATACATCCGTTTAACCGACCGACTATCATCCATCCTTTCCACATGACCAAACCATTTCAACATACTTTCATTTATTCTCTCATTTACCCCATTCTCCACACCAAACAACTCTCTAATACGTTCATTCCTCATTTTATCATTTCTTTTCACACCTAACACGCCACTAAGATTGTCCATCTGAACACATTGTACTTTAGATCTATATACCTCTTATTCCAGACCATAGTCCCACTACCTTACATTAACACGGGTAACAACATACTATCATGTAAGACCCTAGGGCACTCAAGACTTAGTCCCTTTACATCCACCAACAATTTAATTGCACCAGCCACCTTCCTGCCATTCACAACTTTCCAACAACACTCTGCATCATCCGCTCCCTTTTTATTCACCATATATATTAAATATTTAAATTCAGACACGCTTTCCAGCTGCTCACCATCTAACATAACCACACCCCGAGGACTATCCTCACTCACAACCATAACCTTACTCTTATCTACGTTTACTTTCAAACCCCTCCTTTTACACACCCTACCAAATCTCTCTACCAATCCTCTCAAACTCTTCAGATTCGCCACACAAAACCAAATCATCCGCATATAATAGGTAGGGAACCCTCCACTCTCTTCCATTTTCCATCATTCTAACACTATCCTTTGTCACCCCTACCTCTAATTCTTTCATAACCTCATCCATATATAGATTGGATCGCCAAGGAGACATAGCACATCCTGTCTCACTCCGCTATTAATATTAAACCAATCACTTTCGACTCTATTTATTCTACACACGCTTCACTATCGTCATACATACTTTTGATTCCATTCAGAAGCTTACCACCAATATCATATCACTAACACCTGCCATTGAGTTTCCATAACCTATTATACGCCTGTTGCAAATCCATAAATCCTAAATACAATTCATTCTTCTCCTCCTTCATTATCACAATCATTTATTTCAATGTACAGATTTGATCCAAACATCCTCTACCACTTCTAAACGCACCTTGTTCTTCCCTAAATCAGTTCTTCAGTCATTCGACGCACTCTTTCGACCAAAATACCAGCATATATCTTCCCTACAACACTCAATAAACCAAATACCCTATAATTTCTACAGTTCCCTTTATCTCCCTTACTCTTATATAAGGGTACTATTACTGCTCTCCTCCAATACATTGGATTTATATAAATAATATTTTGCTGTTAATGAAATACATATAATCTCATATATATATATATATATATATATATATATATATATATATATATATATATATATATATATATATATATATATATATATATATATATATATATATATATATATAATATGGTTTTGTGCCGAATCTGAAGAGAGTTTGAGAGGATTGGTAGAGAGATTTGGCAGGGTGTGTAGAAGGAGGGGTTTGAAAGTAATCGTAGATAAGAGTAAGGTTATGGTTGTGAGTGAGGACAGTCCTCGGCGTGAAGTTATGCTAGATGGTGAGCAGCTGGAACAAGTGACTAAGTTTAAATATTTAGGATACATATGTTGGACGAAAAGGGAACGGATGATGCCGCGTGCAGTAGGAAGTTGTGAATTGCAGGAAGGTGGTGCAATTAAACCCAGGATGTAAAAAGACTCAAATCTTGAGTATGCTAGGTTTATTTGGAAAAACCAACGTTTAATGTATAGTAGTGAGACTATGGTCTGGAATAAGAGGTATAGATCTAAAGTACAATGTGTTCAGATGGACAATCTTAGGGGCGTGTTAGGTGTCAGAAGAATTGATAAAATGAGGAATGAACATATTACAGAGTTGTATTGTATAGTTTGAAATAAGGGATAAATGAGAGAATAAATGAAAGTACGTTGAGATGGTTTGGTCATGTGGAAAGGATGGATGATAGTCGGTTGGTTAAACGGATGTATAGTGGTGAGTGTGTTGGGAATCGACTGGCTGGGAGACCGAAGAAAAAGTGGATTGAGTCAGCAAAAGAATGTCTGGAGGAGTG
>JABUQX010133393.1:0-25000 GCA_015478945.1 Trachelipus rathkii | reverse complement strand
ATTTCAGGTGTATTTCAATTGTTTGGTCTTCAATTTCTTTTTTAGCAAATACTTACTAATTTTAACACCCAATCTTTAGTTTTAAATAAATATCAACTAAAAGGTTTTCCAAAGTCAATTAACTTTTCATGGATATATATATATCTTAAAAATCTTTTTAATCAATACAATAAATCCATTTAAGAATAATATCAATAAAATAAATAACTCCATTTAAGAAAATTATCAATAAAATAAATAACTCCTTTAAAGAAAATAGCAAACAAAAATACAAACCTTGTGAAATGCAAGGGCTGACATTTTTTTCCAGTTGCGGTAAACTCCCCGATTGTTAACATCAGTTTGAGAACGGATGACTCGATGTTAGTATATAAATCTTCCTTTGAGTTTTCATAAAAGTCACTAGAATGAGAATTGCTACGCCCTTCCCTTTTCAACATTCAAATTCTTGAGTTAATTTGAGAAAATAGCCATTATTAAATTTCAAAATCCAACCATCACCAAGTTACTGTCCAAGCAAATTATCAAAAGGCTGCATCAAAATTCTACCATACAAGTTTTATGCAAAAATTCTTTATCAGAGTTTTGTATCAAAAGTTACTATCCAGATATTCTTGCGTACATTTTCAAAAGTTTCTATTAGAAGATTATTTTACATACATTTTCAGACAAAAGTTTCTAGGTTTACTTTACACTTTTATATACAGTACATTATCAAGCAGAGGTTTCTAGGTTTACTAGATTTTTATATACATTATCAAGCAGAGGTTTCTAGGTTTATTAGATTTTTATATACATTATATCAAGCAGAAGTTTCAAGGCATATTCAAAATTTATTTACATTTTCAAACAGAGGGTTCCAATCTAACTTGGTTTTAAAAACATTTCAAACAAAAGGTTCCAATCTAACTTGGTTTTAAAAACATTTCAAACAGAAGGTTCCAAGCTAACTTGGTTTAACAAAAGGTTCGAGCAGACTCAGGATTTTATCCCGAAGAAAAATTTCAATAACCTGGTTTGATAATAATTAGTTGGTTCGCACTCCTACCAATCTCCCTTTAATTAACCACATAAAAGATTTTTATTTCTTTATGAAACAGAAAATAAACAACGATAACAAAAACATACCTCAAAATCACGGAAACACACTTTGACCAATTCCAAGTTGTTTTACTTACCTTTAGTCACATTTTTCTTTATTCTAAAAATCACATTAATAATTTCAACGGTAAACTTTCTTCTTTGTAGTTGGCAGTTTTATCACCTGGAACAGATTTTCCGGATCCTTTTAAATACCTTACTACTTCTCACAAGACTGTTACTTCTTTTCATTCAAATGCTGAGATCTTCTGCTTAGGGACGTCAACATATATCACACTGAGTGGTTGGGCTCCTCTCATACTGATACAGGTGGAAAGGAGACCAAAACATTCGGTATTCTCAACTATTTGGAACAGTTGATTAAGGAACCAACACACATACCAGATCGTCCTAAAAACTCTTGAGCATCCTTTATCTATTCTTCACCACTTCTATTTCTTGATACAAATGAACAATTTTCCCTGCTATCAGCAACTCTGATCACAATTTTTTAGCTTTTAATTTTAACACATTTCCTACAGCAGCTCCACCATGCCCTCAACATATTTTCTGGCACTATAATAGAGCTACTTGGGATATGCGTCGCTTTTTTGCTACCTACCTTGGTATGAATCCTGTTTTGACTCGGAGGACGCTTCGGTGACTTGTAAAAAAGCAAGGGGCGTGATCAAAGATTAAAATTTTTTCCCTCAAATTCCATGGATCGATGGTATTTGTTCTCGTGCTCTTCAGAATAGAGACATTACCTACCTAAAATGGAAAAATTCTCTTTCTCCTTTCATTCTTGCTAATTTTCGTTCAACTAGGAATCGTTGCAAGGATATTATGCGCCAGAATAAGGGTGCTTTCCCCAAAAGGAACTAAAATGACCTACTTGGATCTCCTACTGATAAACATTTCTGGTTCATTGCCAGAAACTTTTCAAATACTTCTGTAAATCTTCGTTTCCTCCTCTTATTCGCTCTGACAGATTTGTAGCTAATACTCTTTCTGAAAAGGCTAATCATCGTCCACATTTACCCATCTAATTCGACTCTGGATGATTCTAACCACTCTCCTACTCCCACTCCTTCTCCCTCTAAGATGTCCCTTAGGTCTCGCCTGATTACACGATCAGGTACGTCAAATCCTGAGACCACCACAAACGTTAAAAAGGCTGTGTGCTCGTTCGACATTTCTCTCTATGCCTTAATTCTAACACTTTCCCTCAGAGCTGGAAGCGTCCATATGTTCAACCAATCCTGAAGAGGAGTAGCCGCTCTGATCCTTCTAACTATCGTCTTATAGCTCTCACTTCTATTCTGTAAACCAAATATTTGAAACTCTCAACTCTCATTTCCTGGATCCTCCGGAATCTGATTCCCTCCTTTCTGGTCACCAGTAGGTTTTCGATTCAGAGATCAACTGGTGACGTGTTTCATACCTCACTGATTTGTAGTACATTCTGCTGCTAGGACTTTTGAAAGTCATGTGTGGTGGGTTGACATATTAAGCCTTTGACAGGGGTACATGGCATGCGTCGTTACACTCTAAGCTCCCTTCCTTTAGGTTTCCCTCTTCTCTTTGCTCACTTATGACTTGTTTTCTCTCAAACGGTAGAGCGACGGAGTCGCATGGCAAGGTCGTGGGTTAGAATCCTAGTTCGGATCCTAGGTAGAAATTACTAGAGAAGTTCCCCTCCCTGAATAAGGCTATGCCCGTGAAAAAAAAACACAATTAAAAAAAAATAAACCTCTCTTGGCCCTAAAAGTTTTGTGATTTGCCTTATAGTTGGGAGTATTGTTCCTGAAAGTTCTGTTCTATCTCAACTTTATTCCCTACTTTTCATTAGCACGATCTTCTCAGCAGCTGCACATCTACAGCTCTGTTCATTCTTAAGCCGATGATCAACTCTCCATTCTTATACTCATTTAAATCTACATTTATTTTGCTTCTAAATTGCTTCTCAAGTTCAGCTTTTACGATTCTATTATTCTTTGATCTCTTTTCTTTCTATTCTTTCATATCTATCACCAAGAGCATCACTCAACCACATCTTCTTCTACGGCTCATCTCATCTTACCTATGGACAACTTAAACAATAACTATCTTGGAAACCTCATATCAGAATGGTTGCTATACTTTCTAAGGTGGTCTAAAAATGCGGGGTTCTGTTCAGGCTGCGTGAATTTTTCCCAAAAGCTACTCCAATTATATGGGGTCTTAGTAGCCCTTGTATGGAGCTGAGTTCCCATATTTGAGGGTCTCCAGTTCCCGTCCTTCTTTTGGATAGGGTTGAGGCTAAACTAAAAAGACCAGTAAACTGATCCCTTCTTTTGAGCTCATTGACCCTCTATCTCTGTTACTCTGCATTGGTGCTCTATCTTTTGCTACTAAAGGTGCTGAGGGTTGACTCTCGCATTCCCGCCATACTGCGTCGCCATCTGTTCATAAGGGTTGCCCTACTCTCTCATGAATTCTGTGCGAATATTGAAAAGACCTGAGCTGGCTTGTTCGCTGTGGTGCTTCCTTATTTCCAGCCACCTCTCTTCTGTGAAACTCTCTACCTTTTCCTGCTTGTTTTTTATCTCCATCTCTTTAAGCTCTACGCCTGAGGTCTCTGAGTTGACCTTTGAAAGGAGCTCTGCCCGTGAAGTGAGTGGTGCCTATCATCTCTCTATATATACTTATTATATATATATATATATATATATATATATATATACTATATATATATATATATATATATATATATATATATGTATATATGTTTATATATAAATTTATATATATGTATATATATATATATATATATATATATATATATGTATATATGTATATATGTATATATATATATATATATATATATATATATATATATATATATATAATATATAGTAATAACAATAATATATACATATATATATAATATGGACGTGAGCGGAGTTTACAAATTTTGAATGCACCTTTTATTTTATGTATATATATAATATATATATATATGTATAAATAATAATATTAATATATAATAATAATATATATATATGTATATATATATATATATATATATAATATATATATATATAATAATAATAATATATATATATATATATATACATACCATTAATATATATATATATATATATATGTATATAACAATATATATGTATATATGTATTATAGCCCAGCAACATATATATAACCTTATATATATATATATATACTTATATATACTTATTTTTCTTATAATATACAGTATATAATTTATATATATATATATATATATATATATATATATATATATATATATATATATACTTAACTTAATATATATATATATATATATATATATATATATATCTTCTATATATATAAACCTGACCCAGGCGTTTGGATTATCCGTCATATGTATCTTAAAAACTACTAATGCTACACTAAAAAGGAATACATTTTTAGATTCTGCGTAAAATGTAGGTCCTGAAACTTATTAAATAAGTATGGTTAATGAAATAAATAACAATTAATATGTTCGTGTTAAATGATAAATTCTATCAAAAAATCTGCAATCTCTAAAAACAGTTCATTATAACGGGGTCATAAATTTGCAACATGTGTTCCCCATTAACGGTTTTGAATCTTTTTTTCTTGTGCAAAAAATTGAATTATATATATATATATATATATATATATATATATATATACTTATATAATATATATATATATATATATACTGCTATATACCTTTAGGGAGCTCGGCCGACGGGGAACATAGGGAGGGATGTTTTCCATACCCCATGAAGGGGGCAGGAGGAACCCCGCGACACTAAATACCAAAGACGGGGTTTTGGAGACCCCCTCCCAGAGAAACTAATCCTACCCCGTAGTTCTGAGCCGAGAGGCTTAGAAACTCTACATCGGGGTGGTATGCCCTTGAGGTATTCTTTAGTTAAAAAAACCATTTATTTAAGAACAACGTAAGGTTACGTTAATTAAAATAAGTTTAAAATTACTCGCCCTTCATTTACCTTTTTTTTAAATCAACTTTTTCCATTTTTAAAGTTTTCCAAGGACTAACTCTTTACGCTGATTCCAAAAATGTATTTCGTTTACTGTAGCATTAATAGTTTTTAGATACATATGACGGACAATCTGAACGCTGACCATATATATATATATATATATATATATATATATATATATATATATATATATATATATATACTATATATATATATATATATATATATATATATATATATATATATATATATATATATATATATAACTACTATGCTATATATAAGTCTGTGTAGGTCTCGTGGTGTGAAGACGTGGTTGAATGTGGCAGGAAATAATTTTTATTTTTATTTATTGTGTTCATGTAGTGCTGTTTGGTGAAAGTGTGTGTGTTTTCAAACTTTTTTTTATTATTATTTAGAATTTTATTAAATCTTAGTACTACTTTGATACCATTTTATCCGTTTTAGTAAAGTTCTACGTACGAGGTTTTAAAAGATAAGTCCTAGTTTAACTTTTTATTTTCTTTAAGTAATTGTGCTCGTAGGTTTATTTTAAGTTAATACTATTTAGAAAATAACTTCTTCACAGTGTTTTAAATTAGATTTTTATTATTTTGGTACTTTAACTTTTAAATTTAGGTTTTAATGTTAAATCAATTTTATTTACTTTTTTATTCGTGAATTTGTAAGGGTGCAAGAGAACGTTAGTGTTTTTAACTTTAAGATTTTTCATATTTTTACATATTTACTGTAAATACGATTTTAGCTTTTAGCATTTACCGTTTTAAATTTAGGTTTAGTGTGTGTGAATAATTTAACCTGATTTCACGTTTGTTTGTATATATCTATATATATTGTCTGTTTTTTGTTGTTGTTGTATGTAAATTCAACATGGGTGCTTTGTACATTCACGGAATTACTATCGACTTTACTAGCATCCGTGGCTTGCAATCTAACTCTGCATCCGTGGAACACCACCTCTCTAACTCTCCTAACCTTTTGCTTCTGTCTGAGACCCAGATGGCTAGGAATTCATCATCTAACTCGTTATGTATTCAACTACAACTTATTTCATAATTTCCGTCTAAAAGGGTGGAGTATGTGCCTATGTTAACATAAACACTCCCTGTAACACGTCTCGAGAATCTCGAATCTCCTAACTACGATGTTCTGTGGCTTAAAATCTTTCTTCCTTCTACTACAATCTTGTGCTTCTGCTGACTTTTCTCCTAACAGAACAGATTTCACGCCTTTTTGAATACCTTACTACTTCTCACGAGACAGTTATATCTTCACATCCAAATACTGAGGTCTCTATTTAGGGGATTTCAGTGTACACAACACTGAATGGTTGGGTCCTCTCATACTGATTTGGGGGGAGGCCGAATCATTTAGCATTCTCAACGATCTGGGGCAACTAATAAAAGAACCCACACACATTCGGATCGTCCAACCAATTCTTGAAACACATAAACCATGTTTTTACCGCACTAGTCACTTCTCTCTATACAATACATATAACTCTATTGGTAAATCTGACCACAACCTTATATCTCTTAATTTTAATAACTTTCTCTCCAACAGCTCCATCCTGCCCTACACGTGTTTTTCTGGCACTTTGATCGAGGTTGATTGGGGTGCCTTGCGTTGCTTCTACGCTAACTATAATTGGAATGACTGCTTTGACTCTGGTGACGCTTTAGCTTCTGCCGATAAGGTGGGAGCTGTATTCGTTGATGGGTGGGATGAGCAGGTTCATTCCTTCTTCGACTAAATCTTTCTCTCCTCATAATCCATGGTTCGATCGTGCTTGTTCTCTGGCCATTCAGGCTAGAGACAGTGCGTATCGGGAGTGGAAAAATTCTCGTTCTCCTATCACTCTTGCTAATTTTCATTCTGCTAGAAATCGTTGCAGGGATACTCTTCGACGAGCAAAGCGGGCTTTCATCAAACGAAAGTGCGCTAACCTCCTTGGTCCTCCTACTGACAAATCTTTCTGGCCTCTTGCCAAAAACATCTCTAACAACTTCTGTAAATCTGTCTTTCCTCCTCTTATTCGCTCTGATGGTTCTGTTGCTAATTCTCCAACTGAAAAAGCCAAATTTCTCGGCCTCCTATTTTCCTCTCTTTCAACCCTGGACGATTCTGGCATTCCTCATCCTCCTCCTTCTCCTCTCAGGTGTCCTATGCCTTTGCCTGTGATTACATTCGATTGGGTGCATGGGCTCCTGAAATCTACGAACGTTAGGAAGGCGGGTGGCCCGGATGGCATTCCTCCCCGAATTTTGAGGGAGTGTGCTTCCGTGCTATCCCCGCCCCTCGTTCAACTATATTCTCTATGTCTCAATACTAGCACTTTCCCTCAGTGTTGGAAGCACGCACATATTCAACCTATTCCGAAAAAAGGAAGCCGCTCTGACCCTTCTAACTATCGCCCTATAGCTCTTACTTGTATTCTATCTAAGATCTTTGAAACTCTTCTCAACTCTCATTTCTTAGATCATCTGGAATCTCATTCACTTCTTTCCAATCGCCCGAGTACGGCTTTCAGCTCGAGGGTCTACTGGCGATATGCCACTATCTTGCTGATTTATAGTTTCCGCCCTTAGGAACTACCAGGGGAGACTTGCGTGGTGGCGCTTGACATATCCAAGCATTTGACCGGGTATGGCGCGTCACTGCTCCAAGCTCCTTACTTTTAGTTTCCTCTTTCATTTTGCTTACCCATGTCTAGTTTTCTCTTACTATAACTCTTCATCATCGACCGTTGTTCATGCTGCCGACTTCTTCTTCCTTTTCTGTCAATAGTGGTGTTCTCAGGGTTTTTGTCCTATCTCCTACTTTATTCCTACTTTTCGGTAATGATTTTCTCACCTGCATCTAACTCCATTCACTCATATGCCGATGACTCGACCCTTCATTCTTCAACTCATTTAATTCTGCTCCTTCTTTTACTTCTAGAATTGCCTCTCGTCTTAATCTTTCCGATTCTATTCGATAGAATTTCCAGGTGGGGTCGTCTGAACCTTGTGAGATTCAATTCTTTTAAAAACTCAACTTCTCTACAAATCTCCCTCTAAGACACCTTCTTTCTATCTCTTTCGACGGTTCTCTCGTCTCTCCTGTTACGATAATATGAACATCCTTGGCCTTAACATAACCAAAAGAATGTCTTGGAAACCTCAAATCAAAGCAGTTACTAAGGCGCCCTCACTGAATCTCTGATTTCTTTTTAGACTGAGACTTTTTTCCATCTCAGTTGCTCCAGCTATATAAGGGCCTCATCCGCCCTTGCATGTAGTACTGCTCTCATATCTGGGGGCTCTGGTTTCACCCGGCTTTTTGGATAAGGGTCGAGTCAAAGGCCAAAAAGGCTTATAAACTCTTCTGTACTTTCCAGTTCCACTTGACCCTCTATCTTTATGGCGCGATGTTGGTGCTTTATCTCTTTATCTCTTTTCTAGAGGTACCGCAGCGGCAGGTGCTCGAGGAGCTTATCTCGCGTACCCCCACCTTTACGTCGCCCTCGTAGAACTAGGGTGCTGTATCTGCACATGTGTTTTGTGTTGATGTTGGTAACTCCAGGCTAGTTTGCTGCGGTGCTTCCTTCTTTCCTGCCACATCTGTTCTGTGGAATTCTCTTCCATCTTCTGTGTTTTACCTGCTGAATTTAATCTCCCCACTTCAAAGCCGTCTGTGCTCATCTGTGAATTTAACAAGATTCTTTGACTCTGAGGCGTGCAACACCCCCTCCTTGAATATGGCTCCGCCCGTAGGTGGTGGTGACAACTGTAAAATACTACCATATATATATATACTTCTTATTCCAGACCATATTTTATATAACTGTATATATATACTACTATATATATATATATATATATATATATATATATATATATATATATATATATATATATATATATATATATATATATATTTATGGTGTTGAAAAATTCTATGATATTTTTTTTATTTTCTGCAGTTGTTTTTTAATGTGTTTGTCTGTAGCTGAATATCAACGGGTACGCCTTCCGAGATTGATTTAACAGCTTTGGCAGCTGCCAAATGCTATCGACATACTGAAAGTTCTAGCGGAGAATAATGTCAGAAGAATCCAGCTGTATAAAAGCACAAAGCTAGTTGACTTTAAACCAATATGAAAACGAAAACACATTAAAACTTTAGAAAAATAATATATACGTTAGTAATTAGTAATTGCTAATTCATTATCTATCGATTGATGTATTTTTTAAGTTTTCTACTATTAAACCCTTAAAGTCGTCTGACAAACATATAAGGTTCATAATTTTTATTTCGGCAAGATTTAGAGGGGGACCCCCCCTCCCCCCATACATATATATATATATATATATATATATATATATATATATATATATATATATATATATATATATATATATATATATATATACTAATATATTATATATATATATATATATATATATATTTCCTTTACTTTTTTTTATCCTTCCTTGTTTTACCACTAGATGTTGTACAGGGGATGCGTAACAAGTAGGGAAGATCTGACAGTTAAATAGAAGAGTATGACGTAAGTGGAAAGTAAAACCTCCCCCTTACCAACGCCTTCATACCCTTAATCGAGAGCTCGTCGCAGTAAATCAAATTCCACCTTATTGCTTCACAAGACCGCGAAAACCATCACTGTGGTATCTGGTGAATGTAAGGTTCACCTCCTATCAGGCGTACGAAATATTCGTTAGGGGGGCAAAATAGATTGAAAATAAAATTCATTTTTTCCGAACACTCTCAGCCAAGGGTTGACGATATACAGTATATTGACATAATAATATTTACAAATTACATTTACCTTTTAAAATATATGTTAATATTGAAATTATGATTATATTTCAAAACAAAAGTTAAGAAATTTTAAAGAAAATTACAGAATCTAGTCTTACATTTATCTTACGATTTATGTACTTGAAGTAGATGGTACTACGACAACATGAAACATCGTGGATTTGCAGAAAATTTTTCGACAATTGCCAATTCAATTTCAGCTTTCTTCTCCAAAATTAGTTTTCTGTGAACACTCAAGAGACAAAGTCCATTCAACCTGGATTCGGTCATCGTCGACCTTGTCCATGTTTTAACTCTTCTCAAAGTGCTGAATGTTCTTTCAATTGTGCTTTTCGAACAAGGTTGAGCTATTAATATAAGTAAAACATTTTTTATTATTGGGAAAAATGCCATTGCTTCCTTGATCACTTCAACTCTTTATAAATTTTTGGTGATATTTGGTTTAAAACTACAACTATCATCGATCCATATCTCAAAAACTACAATAGCTACAGGGAAAAGGAATACATTTTTGGAATCCTGGAAAAATTTTATTTCGGAAATAAAAAAAAAAAAAAATAATAAAAAAAAATCATATCTCCAAAACTACAATAGCTACAGCGAAAAGGAATACATTTTTGGAATCCTTGTAAAATTTTACATAGGAAAATGTAAAAAAATAAATAAATAAATAAAATAAATATTGGCTATTTTTTTTTTTAGGTTAGCAGGAGGACATAGTATATATATATATAGCAGCAACCCAACACGCCCTCTCTCTCTCTCTCTTTGCCTTCTCTCTCTCCTCTCTCTCTCTTCTCTCTCTCTCATCTCTCTCTCTCTCTCTCTCTCTCTCTCTCTCTCTCTCTTGATGTACAGCAATAAGGCTCATTAGCAGAGAACACAGGGAGTTTTCCATACCCGTAGGGGCGGAGGAGCCCCGCGACACCCAAATACCAAGAGCGGGGTTCCGGAGACCCTCCCCGAAGGTCCTACCCCGTGGTTCCCCGGAAGGCCAAAGACCAACTCCATCAGTTGCCGGTATGCCCGTGGGGTTGTCTTTAGTTAAAAAAAAGCAAAGAATTTAATAGAGAGTCTGTTTATTTAAATAAACCATAAGTCCCTCCCTATGACTACTTTAATCATATTTACTATGGTATTAACAATATTTTTTTTTTTTTTTACATTTTCTATGTTAGAATTTTACCAGGATTCCAAAAATGTATTCCTAAACTATTCAAATATAAGTTTTAGTATTTTTTATTTCCACACTAAGATGTTACCAGGATTTAGCTTGTCTTCATTCTTTTTACATCTATGTAGTTTTGAATATGGTTGTCAGTTTTAAACCAATTATCACCAAATTTAGTTCCTCACGGTCATTCTTCTTCCTCCAGTTCACATACAAATTCAGCCTCACATTGAAGTCCCCCTCAGTTCATAAAAGCTTCAAATACTTTGATTTTCTCTTCAAATTCCTTTTAGAGTCAGAAGCATAGCGACGGATAAAAGTAATAAAGAGAAAAGCTGGTGAATCTCTTCCGAGAATCTGCTCTCCAAGGAAACTGTGAAAGAATCCAGGTATAGTATTAGAATAGTCCTCATCCAATATTCTTCATCGGTGGTAGTAGGAGGATTCGAATAATGTTTCTGGGGGATCCCACCACTTTCTTGGTAGCTGAAGATCAGTCATGGGAATTTTCACAGCTTTCTGCTTTGCGCTCTTAGACAAGAACTTTATTTTGTCTAGCATCGTTTTCATTTGGGCGGTCTTTTCACACAGTGAAGATTTTTATTCCATACGTTCAGAGCTGAAAGGAAAGCCTATCTACTAGGGTGGTAACACTGGTTCTAACAAAGCCAAATATTTGGCTATAATGCAGGTTGAAATAAGAAAAACAGGTTTTGTGGCAGCACAATACAGCTGAAATGCATTTTTCCTTGTAGCAACATTACCTACTTTTGCAAAGTTTTCCAGACCCTGCACTATATCTACAAAATGTGTCATGAATATTGAAACACTACGGTATTTTTCTGACCATTGCGACTTGCAAAACGCTGGAAAACTGCGTATCTATTTTCTTCCCAAAACGGATTCACGAAAGAAATTGATAATGTCTTTAATAGTGGATACAGTATTGCGGATTTCAGATACAGAGTTCAGATCGTTTACTACAAGATTCAGTCGATGACTCGCACAATGAAAATATAAAGCTTTTTTTGTATTTTTCTCTCACTATTCTCTGTGCCCCTCCTTATTTCCCTGCCTTAGTTGAGCAGCCAACGTAACCTTGTTCAACGCATTTGTTTGAATCTAGGCCATTCTTGTCAAGAAAACAATCAACAGCACTTGCTGTTGTTGCACTTGTTTTGCATCCATGGCTTCTAATAATGCAAATCCAATGAATCCTTCGAGAACGCACATTTCCGTCTCATCAAAAAGTCTGATTCCAATATATATATATAATTGTTCATTTCCAGATATATCAGATGTTTCGTCATCTAAAACAGAATATTTATATGCTTTTTTGACATCTGCAATGATCACATCAGTCACAACACTCCCACACAGATCAATAAGTTCATTTTGTATTCTTGGTGATTTATAAGTAGCATTTTTGGCCCACCGCAACAAGGCGTTTCAGCTCATTATTTCTACAATCTATTTGCAAACGAATTAGATCTTCAAAATTCCTTCATGATGTTCTGCACCTCGTAGAGATAAATCGTGTACCTCACGAAAAATATTTGTTGTTATTACAGATGAAATTAAATTTTTGTTTTCTGCCAAGAGCGCCTGATGTCCAGTTACCATTTGCATGTCCACTGCTACATCTTCCAAGAAGGATTTCGCTGCTCGTGCAGCTTCTAAGTGTCACCTACTTTCAACATGGCTCTTGCAATATTCATGGATATTCTTGAATTTCGTGAAGGGTTTCACAACAAAGGAACTCTGAACTCCATGTATAGTCCTTGCGGGAAAAAGAATGCAATGCAGACAGAGTGCTCCCTTCAAATATCTTGAATATACCAGCCAGGGAGAATATCTTTCAAGCCAACTATGCACGAATTTCCTTTTGAGATGTGTAGCGTCATTTGCAAAATCATAACTTGGAGGAGGCTTCCAATGATTTTTCAGCATTTCTCTTTTTGTGTCAGACGGCATAACACCGGATTTCCCTACCCATTTCCCTAAGTCGTTGTCTTCCTCATACACCTTCTGCTTTGAAGTTGAAGGGCCCAACTCTGATTGTGGATCAGAAACTACCTTCTCTTTTCCGCTATCACTAGGCCCAGGAGGGCTAGGGATGATTCGTTTTGGCTTCTCAGAAACTGCGAAAAAGATTAATATATATATATATATATATATATATATGCTCTGCTTTTACTCTCTATATATATATATATATATATATATATATATAATATATATATATATAATATATATATATATATTTTTTTATTTATTTAGCTGATAATAATAAAAAAAATATATATATATATACTAATATATATATATATAACTTAATATTATATATATATACTTAATATATATATATATATATATAATATATATATATATATATATTTATATATATATGTATATATATATAACATAATATATATATATATATATATATAATATTAATAATAATATATGTAATAATAATATATTAATATATATATATATATTTATATATATATGTATATAATATATATGTATATATATATAATAATATATATAATATAATAATAATAATATATATACTATTTTTATAATATATAATATAATATATGTATATATGTATATATATATATATATTTATATGTAGTATAGTGGGCCTAAAGGAATTATGAAAAAATCAATATATATATATATATATATATATATATTGAAAGATTACACTAGTCAACAATGGGAATAGGTGTTCTATGTAGGTATAGTTGTCCTGAATGCGATGATGTAGTCGAAAATGACGTATCATGTCACAATTGTCTGTTATGAGTCATTACTGAGTCATGCTTGAACACGAAAAATCGTGAAAATATATAATGTTCTCGCTGAGAATTTTGTAGTATGCTCGCAGTTACAGAGTTGTTTTTCTTTTTTTTTTTTTTTTTTTTTTTTGTTAAACACCTCTTTTGAGGGTACTCTCGGTGCTACACCGTCCCCAAACCTTGGGTTAAGGCATAGCACCGCACACTCAACTCCCCAAGACTAGCCTTATTATTCCTAGGCTTCCTCTAATTGCTTCTATAGCTATCTCCTCGGTTCCAATTTTAGCAGGGATCTTTTGTAGATAGGTCACTAGAGAGGTTTTTACTGTTCCAAGGGACCCCACTACCACTGGCACCACCTCCACCTCCTCCATCTCCCACATCCTTCTGATGGCATATCGTAATCTTTGATATTTAATTTCTTTCTCTCTTTCGTAGAGGGCTACATTTTCATCGTATGGGACTCCTACCTCTATTAGTTGACATGTTCTTGTTGTTTTATTAACTAATACAATATCCGGTCTATTACTTTGTACAAATATGTCGGTGGGTATGCCAAAATCATATAAAATTTGGATATGGTCATTATCTACTATTGCTGGAGGTTTGTAATTCCAATGATTATTAGGAGTATCAATATTATATAGTTTGCATAGTCTGTAGTGAATGAGCCTGCATACGGTATTATGTCTTTCCGTATATAGTCCCATACGTATCAGAGTCTTACATCCGGATAATATGTGGGGCACAGTCTCTGAGAATTCCCCACACATCCTACATCTATCAGAGCCATCGACTCCTTCGATATGCTTTTTGAACCAATTGGTTCTTAAGCACCAATCCTGAGCTGTAATCAGCGTTCTCTCATCATTTATTTTTAAAAATCCCCTCGCAACTGTTTCTATCGATTTTTCCTTATTGATAAAGGCCTTGTTCAATACTTCTTTTTTAAAGTGTTGGGCGTGTCTATGTTCTTCCCATTCTGCATTATCGGCTTTCTTTCTTGCTGTTTTATAAGATTCCTTTAAGATTTTAGTTCTTTCTTTGAGGTTTTTCTCATTCCATCCATTCTGTGTTCTGATATCGATGTTAAATTCATGGAGGTAGTCATTTGCCTTTTTTGTTATTGAAGTTGTTCCAGCCTTACAATCTTCATGTTCTTTTAACCATCCAATGAATTTGGTTCCTTTTCCTTCTATATATTCTGCTAATCCTACTATTTCATTTTTGTGGGTTCTATCTATATGTGGCATTCCCATACCTCCTTCATTTCTCGGGATGTATATACGGGCTGTGCACTGGTTTTTGTAAATTATTTTGTGTGCATGGAGGAGTTTCCTTGTTGTTGTGTCTAGAGTATTTATTTCATGCTGGTACCAGTCTATAATTCCAAAACTATATCTCATTACTGGCATTGCCAATACCTTAATTGCCTCTATTTTGTTTTTTGGTTTTAATTCAGTTTTTAATATTTTCTTCACTCTTGAGATGTATTCCTTTTTAATTCTCTCTTTCATAATTTTGTTTTCAATCCTGTCTGACTCCTCTACTCCAAGGTATTTGTAAGTTCCTTCCTGTTCCAGTTCTTTGATTTCCATGTTATTAACTATGATGTTTTCAGCATGTATCTTTCTACCTTTGTTCATAACTATGAACGCACACTTTTCCAATCCAAAATCCATTCTAATATCCGCTGAAAAATCACTGACCACCTTTATCTGTCTCTCTGCCTCTCCTCTACTTACAGTGTAAAGGTTGTGTCTGTGTGTTGTTAGTCTTTTTTAATATATATATATATATATATATATATATATATATATATATATATATATATATATATATATATATATATATATATACTATACTACTACTACTATATATATATATATATATATATATTTATATATATATATATATATATATATATATATATATATATATATATATATATATATATATATATATATATATATATATATATATATATATATATATATATATATATATATATATATATATATTACAGCGCATTAATGTTAATTTAGTTTGTTCAGATATATATTTAAAAAGTATGAGTACCAAACGTGTTTGTATAAATTCTCCGAATGTCTTTTGCTACGTATGTGGAGAATATACTACGAAAGGTCAACGGAAACCAATCACTCAATTGTTTAAAACGGCTTATAAACATTATTTTAAGTGTGCGTTGGGTGACCAGGATAAGCCATGGGCCCCCCCACACATAACATGCATTAGATATTATGTTAAATTAACCCAGTGGTTAAAAGGTGAAAAAGCGCATTTGCCCTTTGGAGTGCCGATGTATTGGATGGAGCAAAGAAATCATATACAGGATTGCTACTTTTGCTTAACAAATGTATGTGGCTTCAATTCAAAAACTAAAGCAAACATTGCTTATCCGACAATTAACTCAGCCAGGAGACCAGTCCCCCATAATGATGAGAACCTACCGATTCCTATAGCACCAGCTTCTTGGAAAGAGGTTTCTGACTCAGATGAAGATTTGTTTGACTCTAATGCTGGAGCATCAGGTGCTGCAGATATGCCATATATCCCAGACGAATCAAATGCAACACCACACATGATTACGCAACCGGAACTAAATGATTTAGTACGAGACCTGTATTTGTCAAAACAGCAAGCTGAAATCTTAGATTCACGCCTGCAGGAGTGGAATTTGTTAGCAAAATGTTAATATTAGTATATATAGAAATAGAAACAGGAATTTAGAGAAATATTTTACAAAGAGTAACTTAATATGTTCATGTTTCGATGTTAATGGACTTATGCGTGAGCTTGGTATTACGTATTTAGATGGTGAATGGCGCTTATTTATAGACGCTTCAAAAACTAGCCTAAAAGCCGTCTTATTGCATAACTCAAACAAGTTTCCCTCAATTCCGGTTGCGCATGCTGTTGGAATGAAGGAAACCTATGAAAGTATGTTCGAAATATTGAAGGCTATTAAATATTATGACCACACATGGCTTATCTGTTGTGATCTGAAAGTTGTTGGACTCCTTCTTGGTCTACAAGAGAGTATTCACCAAACACTGTTGTTTTTGTGTTTATGGGACAGCCGGGATACTAAGCAACATTACATGGAGAGAATGAGATACATTTACCCCGGGCAAAGAGAATGTTAAGTATAAGCCCCTTGTAGATCCTAAGCGAGTTATTTTACCACCATTACATATTAAACTTGGATTGATGAAGAATTTTGTGAATGCCATGGATAAGGAAGGAGATGGATTTAAATATTTATGTGACGTTTTCGTGGCTTAAGTAACGCTAAATTGAAAGAGGGCGTTTTCGTCGGACCGCAGATTCGACAACTACAACGTGACCCCGCTTTTGACAAGAAATTAAACCATGATGAATTATCTGCATGGAATTCCTTCAAAGACGTTATTACAGGCTTCCTTGGAAACAAACGAGTTGAAAATAGCGATCGTATAGTAGTAGAGAGGTTGCTAGTTAATTACAAGAACTTAGGCTGTAGAATGTCACTAAAAATACATTTTTTACATTCTCATCTGACATTCTTTCCACCAAATCTCGGGGCAGTAAGCGATGAACAAGGTGAAAGATTCCACCAAGATATACAGCAAATGGAGAAACGTTATCAGGGCAGATGGGATGAAGCAATGATGAGTGATTACTGCTGGTTTCTGAAAAGGGAAGACACTTCAGAACATAAAAGAAAAAGTAGTTATCGAAAACTCAATGTGGCACAAATTCAGGAAAATTAAGGTAAATATATATCATTTTTATGTGATAATGCATTATACATGTATGTTTTATTACTCGTGACATCATAACTCTGTAAATTTGACTATAAAAATAATTAATTTTATAGTCAAGTTTAATAATAATAATATATCTTTGTTACAACATTCGCATATTTTGAGGTATTATACCTTAACTTTGGAAGCTTGTAACTCAAAAACTATACGTGATACAAGAATTCTAAAATCATTTTCGGAATCTGCATGAAAAATACGTATAGTTTCATCTAATTTTATTTCAGTTACGAAAAATTTCCCAAAATTTGTTGACCAGTGTTATTATTTCAAAGAAGTTATATTTCTTTAATTAAAACTCTATTTGCTACAGAAATTCAAAAGTGAAACAAAGCCAAGTGCCTTACCTTTTTTCTCAAAAAGTTTCCATTTTTTTCGCAATTAGGGGGGGCCGAGAGCCCCACTAGCCCCCCACCCTGCGTACGCCCATGCCTCCTAGTCAGGTCTACAACCATACTCCCACTCAAAACCCCGCCATACACTTCTATTATCACCTTTCTTCTCACTCTGCCAAACTCAAATCCTTTCAATCAGACAATCTTTTACTGACTCAATTTACTTTTTCTCTAATATTCCAGCAGGTCGATTCCTAGCACACTTATCAAAATACATCCGCTTAACCTACTGACTAGCATCCATCCTTTCCATATGACAAAAAAGTATCTCCATATACTCCTTTATTTTATTGCCATTTAGGCCATTCTACAAACCATACAATTCTCTGTTACGTTCATTCCTCATTTTATCGATTCTTCTCATGCCTAACACACCCCTAAAATTATACATCTGAACAGATTGCACCCTAGACCTCTTATTCCTCTTTATTTCCAAACATAGCTTTCCATACTATATATAACAGTACCATATACCTCATGCAAAATGGCGCGAACTAAACTTATACAATTGTGGGCACCTATATATTAATATTATATATATATATATTTATTATATATATAATTATTATATATATATTTTTAATAATATATAAATATATATATATATTATTTATACTGTATCTATATATGTATATATAATATATATATATGTATTATATATATATATAGATATTTATGTATATAATATATATCAGGGCGATCCTGCCATCCTGCTAGTAGGATGTATGAATAATTGGTTAACTTAATAAATTATTATTTAGTTAAAATTTTTCTAATTTAAAAATAAAATTTTTTTATTGTTTTTAATTTATTCGTAATAATAAATATAAAAGTTATGAAATTAAAGAAAAATATAGAGTATAACTATTAAATAACGCTTTTTAACATTAATGGAGGCATCTATGTGCTGATCTCCTTTATATTTTGTACATACACTTCACATTACTTTAGAATAATAGTGTTATATAAATGTTTATATAAATATACTAAAAATGATTACCTTTTAAAACAAATATATTTAATAAAATTAATTAAATAATTTAAAATTGCTCTCTTGAAAATACCGTTTGAACATTTAAAATTAGTTGTCTCTTTTATATTATATAAAATGATTATTAACAATATTATTACATGACAAAAAGAAATCTATCCGATAGAAACGTTTTTAGAGGAATTTTATGTAAAGTATATATAATATAATATATATATATAATTATATCAGTAGATAATTATACTTCATATATATTATATATATAATATATAGTATATATATATATATATATATATATATATATATATATTAAATTAAATTATATTATATATAATATATATAATATATAATATAGTAATAGTATTATATATAATTATTATTCTTATAGGTTAATATTATAATATATATATAATATATTTATAATAGTTTCTAATAATAATAAATTACTGTATATAAAATATTAGTTATTATTATATAAATAAAATCTACGCTAAATTTTAACTATAGCTATTAATGATAACTTATATATATTAATATATATATCTTTATATTCTACTTATATATATATATATGATACTCTATTGAGTATTATCCTATAAGATACTGGAAAACATATTTCTTATAATTTATGTTTATATATACTCTCATTATATATATATATATATAGTATTATATTTTTTTTTTCTCACTATACTATTTTATTATCATTATTGTTTATACCCCAATGGGAAAATACATATAGTCTTATTTATTTATAATATTATATATATTTTTTTAATTACAAATTCAGTATATGAGGAATAATTTTTTTTCCTATTATCGGTTTCATATTCTATTTAGTATAATGTATTATCACTATATATCTATTACATTTAATTTATTATCATTTTCTATATTATTATATTAAACTTAATATATAATTCTATAATATAGAGAGTCTGGTAGTGACGAGTGGGTGACGATGGAGGGTGAGGAGGGTGATATGTACGCGTGGTTCATTATAGACTATCTTTATATATATCATATTATACTAATCTCTAATTCGCTATATGTGCTGGATGTCGTGGGTATGTAGTATATGAATTTATAATTGACTTAATTTTATTATATTTTATGTATTATAGTTAATTATATAATTTATTAATTATAATATTACATGCTTTTATTTATATTTTTTGGCCATTGTATATCATGATTTTCTTATTTATGGGTTTAAATCGTTAATTTTTGCTTTTTGATTTATATTTTTTATTTTATTTTATCTTACTTTATAATAAGTATAATTTACTATTATTCTTTATTGTGAAACCGACTCACTAAACAATAAACTCACTGTCTTGATAGATTTTGAATGATGACAGGAATCGATTTTCAATTTGACTGGTAGTATAGGATGAGATTAGAATTCTAAAATTCTGAATGAATAAAGGATTTACTGCATATTACATACAATAGCAACTTTTCTGATGTCAAAGGTGCAAAATCGAAATTAACCATAAAACCACAGGGTTAATAAATTTATTTATTAGTATTAAGCTTATGTGATGAAATCCTGCTAAAGGCAGATAAAATTTCACCACGCAATAAAAAGGAAAGAGGTTACAGTAACATACAGACATTTTACTATCTGTATAGCGAAACATTGCGAATCCATGAAACGTGTTCTATTGGCTTCTTTAACAAAGCGATGAAAGAGTCTTGTTCAGAGGTATCAAAGAACACTCTTTCATTGATCAAAGATTATCAAAAGCGAAAACTCTTGGATATCGGATAAAGATCAATTGGTTGTCTGGCTGATAATGTGTGTAAAATGTTTCCCACATCCCCACATCCTTGCAGAACTCTCAAGAAACTAGCATATGGCCTTCAACAATGAATTAGCTTATTGAGCGTTATTTCAGCGGTGCAGATCTCATTACGAAGAAAAGAGAAGCAAACTCTCCCGTTGAAATAGTCAGAAGCTTAGTTTTTGAAGGCATAATTTGAGAATTATTAATTTCATTTATTATTGTGGAGGCCTGGTGGAAAATTTTAGTGGTTGCCAGAATGTAGTAGGGTCACCGGAATCCGCAATACTGGTAACAACAAGTTGATTATATAGATGGTAGTGGTGATTATATTTATAATTAATAAGATATATATATAGTAATATAATATAATATACATATTATATATATATATAATTAGTATTATATATAATTATTATTTAATATATATATAGATATATATATTATAATATATATATTAGGTAGGTGAGTAGTGTAGGATAGGGGTGAGGTGGAGGGATGATATATATAAATTTCAGTGGCGACTCCAGTAACTTTTACTATATCTCGTTGCTCTCTCTCTCTCTCTCTCTCTCTCTCTCTCTCTCTCTCTCTCTCTCTCTCTCTCTCTTCTCTCTCTCTTCTAATAATAATATATAGTATATAATATATATAATTATATATATATATTATATATATATATATATATATATATAACTATATATATATTAAAATACTTGAGTCCTCCTTAAAACCGTTTTCTATTTTCTAAAAATATTTTAGAAACAAAAAACATTATATATTATTTTTTGTATTTACATATTTTTTTATTTAATCTATAATATAAATAATTATAAAATATTTTGAGATGATTATGATGATTAATAATTATAATATATATTGAGTATTAATTATTATATATATATATATATACTATATAATATATTATAATATATATATATATAATAGTTTATATATATATATATTATTAAATTAGAAAAAATATAATATTTAATAAAAATTACTTTTTTAAGCATCGTACGTTGGCAGCTACGAAAAGAGAGAGGAAATATAAAATTAGAACAAAAAAAATCATATTTAAAGACGCAATAAGGGGGAAAGAAAGAATGTTACATCAAAGAAGATCCATTTAGTTAGGTGTAAAATTTATTAATGCATCGTTCGATTTATTTAGGTTAGGTTCTTACGGCCTTCTAGTTCGGGCTATGATAGTAATTTTAATTTTAACCCCTTTAACTCTTAATTTTAGCACTAGTAAACTAAATAAGAACGTAAATTTTCCACGAAACATTATTTTTTACTAGTATATTATAAATATATATATATTTATATATTAATAATAATTAATATATATTTATAATATATTAAATAGTTATATTGTATATTATATATTAAATATATTATATATATTATATTATACATATATATCAAGAGTATTATATATAGTATATCAGTTGAACGGCGTCTCTCGGCCTCTTTATGTGGACGACGGCGTTTGGGGAACTTTGACACCTTCATTCCCCATGGCGTCGAGCCCCTAAAAAATGGAAGTATCAAGGAATATTATATATTTCCATTAAGGGTGCGTCTGAGCCGATGGTGGGTTGGGGGGACGGATAGAATGGTATGATGACAAATATTCTAACGCTTAATACTTCTCCTGTCGATCCACGCTAGAGGCCGAAAGACCCCGAAAAGTGTATATACATATGAGGTTATTAATCATTCTCTTGCCATGGGTTGCAAATCTTTATATATGTATTATACTTATATATATAAATATATATATATATATATATATATTATTATTATAGTATATATTCCCTAAGTGGAATTTATTTGAGTAGTATAATATAGTATATATTAATATATACGATTATATAGATAATTATATTTAAATCGATTAATACAATTATATTTATTTATATATATATATATATATATATATTGTTTATGCATATATGTATATCGAAGGATGAGATTTTAGCTCCGACAGAGAAACGGAGCGATTAGTAAAGAAAGTTATTTTTATTGATAAATATGTCCTGCTTTTTATGGTTTTAATAAATTTAGTCTCGAACAACTTCTATTTAAAACATTTAAAGAACATTAAAACTTTAAAACAAGCAAACTTCGGTATTCAAGTATCTAAACAATAAAATGAAATATTTACGCACGTCTCCTTCTTCTGAAATCAATATTTTCACCATAGGGGTAAATTTCATTTCACATCGGGCGGTTCTAGACTTTCTTGATTAAAGGAAATTACAAATATCTTTGGAGACCATGTCTAATCGTATCTGATCTTAGTTAAAGAAAGTATCCGTATTCAAATAATAAACCTACGTCAGAAGAAGAGTTACAAGAAGAATCACAGGATTTGGAGAGAATTGATATCGATCAAAGGACACGGTTGGTAAATTACTATATTAAGAATGAAGGATTTATAAGAATCTTATTATGAATATCTCGAATGAGAAATACTTTTGTGGAAGTAGATAGATACCTGAGAAGAACATATTGGAAGTTATTTTGAAGAGAAATACGTAGAACGTTCTGCAAATCACTTGAAGAACTTTTTGAGACTTGACTCAGAAACATTTTCATTTAGAAAGGCATAAATTACTTTTAGAGAATTCTATAATGTGTTTGTGCAGTGTTATTCACTTCGGTGTTTGTTACAGTACACACAAGGAGACGTACTTCGTGTGATTATATATCGAACACTGGACTACTGATAAGTTGTATGGAAGTCCATCTTTTACATGGTATCTGATCTAGTCATTCAGATAAAGTTATTATGGTGAATCTTATTGAATCGTTCTACTGATAGTAAACTGTTGAAGTCTTTCATTAGCGTACTTGGAAATAAGCGTTTGTAATCACTAAAAGGACTTCGAATGATTATAATTTATTGAACTTATAAATTAATATATCTGAGTAGTGGTAATAATCATTGTGAAGTTATTATCCTATAGACAAATCATTAGTATTTAAATATATATATTATTTTTGATTGAAATAAAACTCCGGGAATGTCACGTTTAAATTGCTGAAGGTAAACCATCTTGTGAGACTAAATAATATATAATATAATAATATATATATAATATTATAATATATTTAATATTAATATATATAATATATAATTATATATATAATATAAGTTATATATATAATTTTTTGATTATATATTATATATTTTATATCATAATATATTATTATTATATAATTTTATAATAATAATATATAATCTATGAAATAATTATTAAATATAGTATAATTATAAATAATATATAATGATATTATATGTAATATATAATATATATATATGTAAATATAGTATGATATTAATATATATATATATATTTATAATATAATTAAGAAATATTAGTTTATATATATATTTATTAATATAATAATATAAATATTAATATCATTTTATATATAATGATATATATATAATATATATGAATATATAGTATAATAATATTATATATAATATATTTATAATATATAGTATATAATTTGCAATATATATATATAATAATATATGAGAAATCAAAATATCATTATTATATTACCATTTTTGTACGACTCAAAGTAGGTTTCTGAAAATGTAAGTAAACCTTTTAACTGTTTTACCTGAGTAGGCAATCAATCTTTATGATTTGACCACAGGGTTGTAAAATAGCTAACCTAGCAGTTAAAGAAGCAACAACATGTCTATATACTACGATTTTTGAAAGAGCCCATGTACGTAATAATAATTTAGTGTCAAACTAAAACATGATGTAAGACATGAAACCTACGAAAATTAACAACCTAAATATGGAGTCAAAATATTGAATGAAAATATGAAAAATGGAATTTAGCATCAACGTTGTGACTTCTTGTAATTCTTTTTACCTGGGCAACAGTCTTAAATTTAAATAAGAATGTACGACAGTGACTTTTGAAGAGATCCAACATATCTGTATATATTACCATATTTTTGTACGACTCAAAGTAGGCCTTGAAATAATTAAAGTAAAAACTTTTAAAACTTTTACCTGAGGGGCAACAATCATTAACTTGACCA